>BRZM01000065.1:2642977-2654638 GCA_033238685.1 Lates japonicus | reverse complement strand
GGTGCCCTCTACTTTAAATAATCAAGCATACAAATGACAGAGCGCATCTTAATTGCTCGCATGTCCAGAGTTGTGTTAATTGTCTTTTCAGTCATTCAAAATTAATTCAGTAATGCCTCAAGTTCTGTTTATGTGAGTCAATTTCAGCTGACATTTACTAGTATACATCTGTAGGGCTTTTGGTGTAATAACATTTCACAAGATGACAACCAGCTGTTCAAAAGTGTTTAGAGTGGAAAAATGAAGAGCGACATCAGGTTGCAAACAGGTTTTCGGAGCTCTGTGTTTTACTGAATATTATTAGTTGATACAGTGGAATCAAGGCAAACAACATACAAAATGCAAGCCGATCTGATGGCAGCGGCAGCCCGAATGGTACAACATCTTTAATATTAAACTACAGAATAAATTTGACCTTTACCTGTTACAATGATAACAAACTAAGCAGTAAAGAAACTAAATCAAACCAGTTCCAAACTAAGTTAGCTGTAGTTTTACATCATGAAACCAATCATTAGTTGTGTCTTTGCTTCAGACTGAATCCTGAATCCATGTTGATTTTAGCATACATGTATCCACTGGATACTCTTAACACTTTCTATGTGGGTCCAATTTGGTCCAAAGAAACCTGATTTTCCTCAGTATAGAAATCTCCAACTGACAACTGTCTCCAACTTTCACCATTAATGCCAGTTTATTGAGAACAGACTCTGTTTACTCCCTGATGCACATTCCATCCGCTCATGCAGATCCTGAAGCATGCCTGTGTTCTGTTATCAGCAGCAGCCCATGTTATTTACAAGGGGCTTGGTCTGCTCCGTGCCTCCGTCTGATCTGCATAGTCTGTCTATCCTTGATTTGGTGCAGGGTCCCCATGCACAGGGCAGCAAAGCTCTTTTTCTGCCTCTGTGTGTGTGTGAGAAAGAATGGTGGTAAAAAAGACTCTAACAAGTGGATTATGGGGGCAGACGAGGGCGGAAAGAGACAGGTCGATTGCCTTTTGGTTAGTGAGAGATGAAAGCAGCCGACACTCAAAGGTGGACAGTCTGAGTGAAGTGGACGGAGTGGTTTCACCCTAGGGTGGCCGTTAGAAGAGGATGTTTTTCTGTGTTCTATGTTCCTGGGAAATCTGTGTTTTTTTTTAGTTAGAGAAAAAAAACATTTCTTTCCCATTGAATGCCTCCACCGTTATCTCAAGTCCCCTCAGGAGGAGCTTCACTATAGTCAACTAACAGCAGTGAAATATCCATGCAGTTGGAGCAGCCAAATCCCCCTTAGGCAAAGGCAAAGCATCACATATCCCCCCCCCCCCACACACACACACACCTCTGTCCAACGCCAGCCTCCACAAACATATTCTGTGTAATGTTGAATTTTCACAAATCTGCCCCGTCAAAGCCGCAAGCTTCGCAGACAGTCTCCACGCCCCGTTGCGTTTGAAGACCCCAGTCAGTCTATCGCTGCATAAGTACGTGTATGACATGTTTCTGTCTGAAGTCGAGCTTTTCAAGCATCCGATGCCAGCTGCCTCTCTCTGCTCTCTGTCTGCCAATCCTCTCTGCTAGCCGTTGCTCCCCGTTACCCCATATCCTCCACATCCTTTTTTTTTTTTTAAAGCTAGACTGTGTCCCGCCATGACTGTGTAAGATACTCATTTTACACCCCCAAAGCCTGCTTTTCTGTGTCAGTCCTTCTGTGATTCTGTTCTTGTTTGTTAGCTGGCACGGAGCATGAGGTCATACGCTGTGTTTTTAGTACTGGATGTCCTGTGGCTTGTGTTTTATACAGCCAGTGTGTTTAGAGAGGTTGAAGCAGGACACAGGCCCTTAGAGGAGGTAAAGCAAAGAGGCAGATTTAGAAATGTTTGACTGACTGCAAACTGCAGCACACTTAAAGAGGTGGTGCCTATTTAGTAAAATGACTAAAAATGCATAAAGACTCACATTTAAAGCCATGCTTCTTGATATGATAAACTACATTATTAATAGTTAGACTTGTTTATTCAGGATTATGACATGAATGCCAAATAAACAACTTTAAATATTCTAATATGAAATAATAAATAACTGCTAGTTGTAACTCCAAACAACCTATAGTCATGGACAGATTATGAGACAATGGGCCCTCCAACCCTCCTCCATAGGAGCATGACACCATGGCTGAACTTTTCCATTACTTTGTGGTTTTTATGGGCCCTATGCCACCCCTCTTGACCTGCCCCTGGTTAAGCAGCAAGATTTCTGCCATTTTCCATTGCCATTTCATTCTTCTCTTTCTGTCTCTTGGTGGTCATTTTCCATCTCTTTATGGTCCTTTGGTGATTCTTTGTGGTCCTTTTGAGAGTCTTTGTGGTCATTTTGTATGGCTTTGTGGTTGTTTTGTGCCTCTTGGTGGTAATTTTGCTCCTTTTTGGGGTCATTTTGGGACCTGCCCCGCCCCTCTGGCCTTGCCCCAGGTTAAACACTAAGATTTCTGCCATTTTTCTACATGTCTTTTTAATTTTGTTCCTTTTCTTTTTCTCTCTATAAATGGTTTTCCATCCCTTTGTCTTGTGGTCTGTTTCTGTCACAACTGTGTATAATTGTCTTCATATTTTTTTTGTTTTTCACTCTCCCTTTCCCTCACTTCCTATTTATTTCTGGTCCATGGTTATTAGACTCACAGAAACTCACTCTAGCAGGAGGACCCATTCCCCCAGGCATCACAGCTGTTATTGGCACATCGCATAGTTTCATCTTTAACATTTTCTCGTTTTCAATACAGAATCCAATTTCTTTCCTCACTAAATTAGACATTAGTCAGCACTTCAGGTAAGCGATGCCAGGGAGTGAAATTAATGCAGTAGAAATTATATGGTTTCGGGCTTGCTACTTTATCAAGGTTTCACGTACACATGTGCTCACACATTCACATCCAACATACCCCTCCTTATGCTCTTCCCTCTAGTCAGTTGCTTAAATTGTCCTGCTCTTGCCAGGATATGCCTCTTGAAAATGTGGCTGCCAGAGAAAATGTTTCTCTGGACATTTGATGGCCCGTTTATGTATTGAGTAGGATTGAAAATCTCTTGAACTGGAGCTCATACAATGTCAGTAGACCATTAAATTTGTGTGAAAAGGCCTCTTGAATGAACAGATTGAACAAAGGTTCCAGTGAAAGCTGCCTGTATTCTGGTTCAGCGGAATGATTGGGGCCACTTTTCTTGAGATCATTGTGGTTTCTGAACAGTAAGACTACACATAAAGTGGGATTTTTTTCTGTCTCCCTGGCAAATTTCTTTAGTTTTTAATATCACCGTCTCCTCAGGCCTTCGTTTCAGTCAACCTTGTTCTTCCATTCATCTTGTAGGTATCCATTTCCGACAGTGTTCAGCACATGCAGCAAAAAGGACCTCGCTGCCAGTCTGGAGAAAGGCGTGGGCATGTGTTTGTACAACATGCCCGAGGTCAAGGTGCTCTACGGTGGACAGAAGTGCGGCAATGGCTATGTGGAGGAGGGAGAGGAGTGCGACTGCGGGGAGCTGGAGGTAAGGTCGAGAGCCTACATCCTCTTCACTCGCTCCAGTGGAGTGGATGAGTCTCCAACACTTGGGTTGTAGTGGACAGTTCTATTTAATTATAAATGTGAAACAATGTGTAAAAAAGAAAATGTTTCTGCTGGATAAAGAAAAGTTAAAAGACCAAAGCTGCTCAGAAAATCAATTTTAAGTCAAGACTCAGTGAAGTGTAGCTAATATGATTCTGAAAAATTCTATAGGTGGTCCTCGTCTTGAAATGTCCAGCACAAAGAGGCCTGGTTTTTCTTCTCCTTTCAACGTACTGTAAACAGCCCCCTCAAATCAATACATTAATAAGCAAAGAGTGGGTAGAAATGAATCAAGCGGGGGAAAAAAACACCAAACATGGACTTTTCAAACTTGACATTCCCTTTAGAAAACCCATTGTCCAAAGAAAACAATAGTAACTGTCCTGTAAGCAATCATCCAGAACCACTGAAAGTCTCAACAGCTCACTCAGACCTCCCACCAATAAACCACAACAAACTTCAAGTTAAACTTCCTCTTGACACTGACGTTGTTATTGTGGCTAAAAAAGCCTAAAAGCTCAGCAAACCACCCGAGACACCCCAATATAAGTGTTTTATTTACATCCCACCCTCTCTCAGTTTCCCACATGGTGCTGGACAGGGCTCTGACAGGCTGCCACGGTGATGTCATATCCCCATTGAAGGCCCATTTATCAAACCACTGTCCAACTCTGTGACAAAGGCAACAAACAAAAGTGTAATCGGGTCGAAGCTGAAATAAGCTTTCTCTGGCTGTGCCACCCAAACAACTGGGCACGCTCTGATGTGTGCATCCACTCGCGTGCATGCTTTATTTCTCACTCGTACTCACAACTGCAGGGCGCCTCGGGAAGTGAAGTGAGAATCGCATGTGGGAGGCAGCCAGGTTATCACTCAGTCGCAGCCAAGACAGATGTGTGTCTCATAGATCCTAAAACAAAAACAGAGATTTGATGTGGAATATATCACTCAAAATCTGGCTGATGGGAGTTCCTGGAGAATATTTACTGTTTAAAACAGTGAAAAACGCCCCCCACAACTAACATCTAAAACCCATAAATTTTCAATTTATAGTGATATAAAACAAAGAAAAGCAGCAAATCCACTCATCTGAGAAGTTGGAGACATCAAATGACAACAAACAGTCAATAAATTATGAAAACTGCTGATTATTATCATATATTGTAAATTGACTGTTTCAGCTCTGCATCAGACACATATTCATATTGCCCCATTTGCCCATTATCTGCCTCTTGAATCTGAATCCTTTTAGAAATCCTTATCAAATCTAATTATATATTATAATTTAGCTTTCAATATTTATAGGTAACTAAAGTTGGAGACTCTGAAAACTCAAAGATGCAGATCAGTATTTACCTTCTGAGAAGGCAGAAAAAGTCTAGTTTTTAGTGGCAGCCCAGTTAATATTCACAACCTGTAGATACAATCTGAAAATGAGTTCAGCACAAGATATGAAATGATGATTAAATATGTATCTGATAGAATGAAACAACAATTGCAGCCTACTGAACATTACACTGATAAGCTTAAAATGTTGTTCTAAGTATAATAATAAACGTGATAGGATCAACAAGATCATTTCTCTACTCGCCAACTCAGTCATAGTGCGATGTTACAGAATAATGAGTAAATACACCAGTACCATGAGCTTACCATAAATCAGACAAGAGAAAAGTTTCATTTTAGCCTTTGCAGAATTAACCAATTAATTAATTAGCCACAGATGAAATGACCTCCCACCAATGATGTTTGTCATTTTAACCTGTGAGAGTGATGGTCAGCGTCAGCTTAAATAGGCATGCTAACATCATCTGAATGAACAAGGAGATAGAAAAGGTTTGATAGATTTGTTACTGTCTGGCTTGATAAATCCTGGTATATTACCAACTGGGAACCAAATCCAATATGTGACCTGCTATTGGAGTCTGTTCTGACACCTGATTAACCGGAGCATGGCTTGTGATTTTGGTGAACTGACTCTTAAAACTTGACTGATTCAGCTGTATTTTTTATTATTCACCGAAGTGCTGTTATGACTGTGGACTCCATAATTTAGAGGCAACTCTAGGTAGTATTTTAGTGGAATTGTTATGTTCGACCACCAACGTAACAGCTGTATAATTTACATTTGCCAACTCCATCTCTGCCAGCTTGACCCTCCATAACCTCCATAATGTCGCCACAGAGGGTCTGCTCATTTGATCTCGACCCACTTAGACCGAGAGATGAAAGCAACCTTTTCTCTCATCTCCAAAACAATAAGCTTACGTCAGGGCCAAGAGGTAAACAGCCAGACTCATAAAAAAAAAAAACACATCAACTGAAAATTAGACATCCAACAATCCAGCTGCCTCCAGTTCCCCAGCCTTCCACACATCTTTTCATTACCTTAGAGCCCCACAAGCGAAACAGCCACGTTGAGAGAAGATAAATGATAGTGGGAGTTGTTTTTTCTGCGTGATAGTGCAATGCGTGACACTACTTGGAAAACAAAGCTGATGTGTTTTGGCATCCAATAAAAGATAAACATCGCAACACCTCCCCGAAGTCTTTTATAGCATTATTCCCATTTCAACTTCTCCTTACATGTCCTCTCCTCTTGTTGCCTCCGCCAGCAGCCAGTCAGATCTTGTCGCCAGGTGAAGTGGCTTCAATCCTCACCCCTAAGGGCTTTCAACCCACCCCGCCTCCTTTTCTCCAATATACCCTAATATACCCTCTGCACATCTTTCCACATCAAATCTCAGTTGAAGATCTTAACACACAACCCTTCCAACTGCTACACCTGATTCTTATCGTTTGCTCCTCTGCCTTGCAGCTCTCACTTCTCTGACCTCACAAGGGTCGGCGTACTAAACACGCTCCTCTTTACACAAGTGCAGAGGTCTGAAGAATTCTCAAATCCAGAACACATGATCTTCAGTTAATATGTCTCCTCTCAAAGGTCTCCAGGTCAGGGAGAAGTAAGGCAGGAATCCCCCGGACAGGAAGCGTGCTCCCCTGACCTGGAAGTCTTGATCTGACGGGGACCAACTGACAGAGAATCTTCACAGCGCTGATCAGGTCCACATGTTGTTGACTATTTTGTTTTCTTTCCCGTATCCCAGGAATGTATGAACCCGTGCTGCAACGCCACCACCTGCACCCTCAAGGGAGATGCCGTGTGCGCCCACGGACAGTGCTGTGAAGACTGCAGAGTAAGACTTTTCGTGCAGGCCTGGGTCTGTCTTGTGCATTCTCTTTCCACTTTGGATCTTCTTTTCCCAATTTAAATGCACTTACACCATCTTAATAGCTGAAAACCACTGGAAACATTTGTTGAAGATGATTAAATGCACTGAGTCTGCTCCTTATGTCCTTAAAGATGTTTCTACTCAGACCTTCGTTTCAATGAATAAGTCTTTTCCTTGCTTACATGTAAGCTCGTTGACCTTGTGGCATGCAACATCAGTATTGGACACAATGTTCTATATAAGCTAGAGCCCACTTTTCCATTCCAGTCTTGGTGTCGAGACTTTGAACACATATTAAAAACATTCAACATTCATCTATGCAAAGTGATGACTGAAGTAATGTCCAACAAAACATTTAATACAGAGGATGGGAAGAAAATAGATATAGAATCAAACTCAGATCTTCTTAACTGTTTTAACTTTGCCTTCTACTGCACTGTATGTGTTGCAGCTCAAACCGCTGGCACCCTGTGTCGAGAGTCCAGTAACTCTTGTGACCTGCCAGAGTTCTGTACTGGTGCCAACCTCACTGCCCAGCCACAACGCTTATCTGCATGATGGGCACTTCAAGCACAACGCCGGCTGGGCTACTGCTACAACGGCATCTGCTGGGACTCATGAGCAGTAATGCATCAAATTTCTGTGGGGGACCAGGGTAACCAACAGTTTCTAATAAGCTGGACTGTGTGTGTAGTCTTCTACTTTTATTTTATATCCTTCACTTTATATTGATGATCCTATTTTGTTTTTTACCTTGTTTGTGTTTGTGTGCAGGAGCAAGCCTGCCCCTGGGATCTGCTTGAGCGAATAACTTGCAGGATCCTTAGGAATTGCGGAAGGACCCGCGCCTTTGCGCATGCGCGAGGTAAGGCCCCTGCAGCTGCAATTGATGCGGTGGTGCAGAGAGCCGTGCAAAACACAACTGATTAGCTTAAGTGGTGCTATTGACAATCATCATTGCATGGTGGGAATCTGACATGTGATCTTCTAAACAAAAGTTTACACGGTGAAAATGTAATTTGAGCAAGATAGTAGCTAATTATGGTCTAAGAAAGTATTCATGAATCATTTCATGCTATTCTTGTCAAATAATTGTTTCGTGATCTTTCTCCCTAGTGGTTCTGTAATCAAGCTTTGTTGTCGGTCGAATTGCTTTAATGACCGGAGACTTGTATGCACTGCGCCTCTTTCAGCAGTCTTTTTCATCTTTTCTTACAGTTTTATCTTGTCTGTCATTGATAGGCCTTATGTTTTAGGTTGTTTTTTAATGAAGTGTCCCATTATGTGTTTTTTTTAATGTTTGTAAAATACATGTGTGTTGTACGTGAGGATGCAGTGCGGGTAAATCTAGTGCCAGGAGAGTTTCAACCGCCAGTGATCGAACAAACGCTTATTGAGACCAATATCCCCTGCAAGATGGAGGGCGATTCGTGTCGTGAGAGGAATACATGCTTCATTTGGTGACATGCCTGACCCCTGGGCTGGTTCTGGCTACAGTGTGAGATGGTATGGTGAGGGAACGGTGTATCATTCATTGTAAGACTGAACATAAGGTTGTATTTCATTCTTTTCGAGTAGTACAGACAGTGCTCAGACAATCAGTTATTATCATTATATCATCAAGATAAGGTCAACAATACAATATTGAATCACATTTTACCAAGTATTGTATATAGCAGAAAAAATATAAGCTTCCTACTATCCTGAGGGATATCCCCTGCAATTTTCTGATTAATCATGTTTTATGCTCTTCTATAAATTTTTAAAGTGGCTGTGAGATTGTTGCTGTTTATTATCCCATGAGCACAGGGTGCAGGTATACTATTTGCCTCTAGAGGCCCTGGAAATTACAACTGCATGAGCCCAGAATAAATTCCTTTGGGACGCTGAGCAGACAGTACTGCAGTACGAGCTAAGGCAAACACAGAGAGGTAGCTCAAAGAAAAGGGCTAATGAAGTTAACTCCAAGTGAATCCAGTGATCCACAGTGTGACGACACATCACGCTTAGGGGTGGTAAGACCTTATGGCAACCTTTATTTCATTAGGTGTGCCTCAGCTTTTTCTCCTTGTATGTGCCACCTTAAACTCCTCTCTCTCACCACACCAGCGTGACATCAGTAATTTTTTTCTGCCAAGCAAGAGACCTCTTTTTGGGCTGGAGCACTTCGCCTCCTTACAAGGCCTGTACTCACTCCTACGCTAATGGCAACCAAGGAGAGCATATAATATGGGGTACATAAGGGCAGTTTCACTAACCACCTCTGCTGCTTTCTTTATATCAATAAGCAGGTAAACATATACTTTTAAGACAACTGCATAGCACCAGTATGTCTTTGATGTTAGCTTTCCTGCCCAGAACCTCAGTTAAGTCTAACAACGGTCCAGATT
The DNA here is from genome assembly GCA_033238685.1 of Lates japonicus. Classification (NCBI taxonomy): domain Eukaryota; kingdom Metazoa; phylum Chordata; class Actinopteri; family Centropomidae; genus Lates; species Lates japonicus. The sequence continues at coordinate 2,645,430 of BRZM01000065.1, read as the reverse complement.
TGGCCAGGTCACAGTGGTTTACAGTGTTTTTCTGCTTCTCGACAGATAACCATGTCATTCGCTCAGTGTTCTCATAAACTGATGGTTGCATTTGCCAAATGCTCCACAGCTTTGACTTTAATCTCAGAAAGGCCACAGCTCTGCCTGGCGTGGTGGTTGAAATTTGGGTCTAACAGCGTTGGTAACCACAGTCCCAGAGTCCCCATAAGTTCTTCAGTTACCCTCAGGACTGCTGTCGGTAAAAGTTCTTTTGGTAAGCAGCAAAATGGCCTCTGTCATGCGTCAGCTTGTATCCCACACAGTCCCCAAATCATGTGTCGCTCCACACATTATCTGAAATGTTAGATGCATGGTGGCCCGCTGCGGGCTTTTGTTCTTTCTGTGGCTTTGCTCTTCATGCCAATCCAGGTACTAAGTTGGCCCACAGAAGCGTAGTTTGAGGAAATGAGAGCTCAAAACTGCTTTTGCCTAATGCAGGCCTTTATTTACATAAAAGCAACAGCTATCTTTTCCAGTCCGGGTTGATGTTTTCTTTGTTCTACAGGGATACAGTATATTGTGCCTGTGTCTCAAACCCTGAGCGCTAAGGCTTCTGTGATATGTGTGTGGCAGCCACTTGAGGAAGCTTCTGCACTTTTTGCCTGAAGCAGATATGGTTCATTATACATGTCCGCACCAAACATCACCTCAGGAGCGAGCAGACTTTGTGTCAGTCTTAAAAATTGTATGTAGTATTTACAATTGTATTTAAATTCATGTTAATTCATAACATTTATATATAATTTGTTAATTCAATAATAAAAGAGCAATTACAACTGTAATTGTGAGAGCAATCAGTAGAAAATAATTCAGGTAAATGTGCTACTTTATCTTATAGATAAACCTGTACATGGATGCTGTCCAATTGTGCCATAGAACTCACACACTTTCTTTTTTAGTGTTCGTTGTTGTGTTTGACTTCGGCTCTCTAATTCTGCACCTCTTAAAATTATTGAATGATAAGCTCCTGTTATAGGTGTTTAAATCGGCAGTGCCAGAATGTCAGTGTTCTCTTTGTGTGTATGAGTGTTTGGGGTGTGCAATGATGGGGTGAGTGCAAAGCACCTTTTAGCTCAATAATATTTAGTGTTGAATTATGCACAGAAGCTCATGTAAACAGTAGAAGTTACAAGCCCAGAGGATTGTGTATTTATCTATTTAGTCGATTTTACCAGTTGAGCAAAATTAAGTTCATCTTACTGCCCTGTAATAGCACACAATAGCAGAGCGACAGTGTTTACAGTGTGAAAGCAGGTAGCTCCTCCCTTTAGGTACAATCAATCTTCATTGTCCCACTGAGGCAACCAATCCAGTTTAACAACATCATTTATGGTCAACTCAAGTGTTGTCCATCATCTTTGACTACACAGAGAGATACAGTGCAGTACCAGAAACCACAATTGTAGTTCTGTTGCAAAGACAAAGTAATACTGCCAAAAATGCCTTAGTCTTTCCCTCTATCAATAACGCAAGTGGTGCTTTTATGCTATTTATTTTGTTGTTTAGTTCAGCGATTCAAACACCCAAGGGCTAAGTTAGTTTGCAGTACCCTCTGATCTTCTATTAAAGTTATAGAAGCTATTAGATGAGATTATCTACAAGGAAATCAAAGTTGTGGATCTCAAAGGTGTGGCTCTCAAACTCTTTTTCTATCATGCAACTGACCAAACAAATCTGAAACCAAATCAACAATAACAAAATAAATAAAAATCTGTAGCTGCCAGTAGACTGGCTCACTGCAACAAAATAATCATAAAATGACTCATAGAGAAAAAATGAGTTACAGAGAAGGCTTCCCATTAAGAGCGTGGACCTGAGCGTATCTTCCACCTATGGAAATATCTTCCAAATCAGTTTGTTTGACATCGCACAGCACAACAGAAGAATTTGCTTAACTTACTGTGGAATTTAAATAATATTGTTTTATCTGGGCATGTATCGACTGTATTCTAAGTTCATTGTATCTACATTTGTTGCTGATTAAGTTTGTGTTGTCTAGCTTTCCTGTGCCCTTTACCCTTTCAGCCAGATCAAAGTGTGATATGTGATCTTTCGATGTGTCAAAATATTGGCATAAGAAGCTAAATACATAACATTCAGTGACTGACTATAGCGTCAAGCTTTCAAATATATGAGGTGTCTTTAGATATATTAAATTATTTCTCTTAAGTTAGTGTTAGAGGGCAAGTAGGATTTTTAAAGAATTGCGCCTTTCATTTTGTGTATCTTGAGCATTAACTCTACAGAAGAGATGAGAAAGATAATGTTACCCTTTTTCCTCTGATGAAATTAATATGGATTGTATCGCGCCCAGTGTCTTCGGCCCGGTATTATGCTATAGAAACATTTCCTTCAGGCGCACATAAAACTCCCCCCACCCCCAAAATCATACCTCCTCCTGAGCCCCCAAGTGT
>BRZM01000065.1:2621365-2634117 GCA_033238685.1 Lates japonicus | reverse complement strand
TCAACATATTGCTCATTTTTCATCGTTAGCAGTTAGGGTCAGGAAGCCAGAAACGATTTGCCAGCCAGTGTAACAGACATCGCCTGTTTTCACGGTCACTGACGCCGAAAACAAACACAAAGACATATCGCGATAACTTCACACAGAGGCTAAATGCGGTCAATCATAAACATAAAACAATGACACCCACGAGCGACCGGTATTTTTGATTCGCGGTCAGCCGGTCAAGCCGTGAATGGGGTCAGAATGACCGTGACGACGATGAGCCAGTCAGTCTCAAACGCAGCTTCCACGAACAGCGCACAGTTTAACCACCACGCGTTGCCTGTTCACATTGCCGTATAAACGTGAGTTTACAGCCAGCCCAGCGTACGAACAAAGGCCTTGCCCCTGCCGCCTGCAGCCTCCGAGGCTGGCGAGCACCAGACCATCGATCCAGTGGAAGCAGTGACACCAAACACAGACAACTACCTTCACCTTATTTGTGCCGCTTGTTCAGCGATTAATTCAGAGTGAAAAAGGACGGTAGCAGCAATGTACTGTGAGTCCTTACATTGCCAGATGAAAGTCGCTGAAGAGGAATATGATGCCCACGGCGTCAGTGAAGGTCACCCTCATCGTCACGAGTTGCATCCATCAGACGCAGCCGCCCACCGCCTCACATTCATCGTCGACCGGCGCCTGGCGATCGAGTCGCCGGACAACGATCGAAGAAGACGCAGCGAGAGCAGGACGGAGCCATCATTGGTAACAGCAGGGGATCGAATAAAATTACCGAATAAAAGAGCGATTCTGTGAGCAAATTACCTGGGCAATTTAGTAACTGTTACCGACAACACGTTAGTAACAGCAGAAAACGAAAAAGAGGAACGTGGGGAACAGATTGCTCCGCAGCATCCACGAATCATGACCAGCACTCAGCAGCATGCGCACAGTTCCGCTCGGTCACCAGGTCGTCGCCGCTCAACACCGGAACAGTGGCCCAGCGATCATCAGCCAAACGCCGGTCCGGAGCCTGGGTTACCGGAGGCTCCTCCGGTAACGAGAGGCTCCACGGTTCGTGGCTTGCGACAGCCCAGCCTGCTGGGCGTAAGATTGTGCGGTCAGAAATATTCGAGGGGAGAAGATACAAAACAAAAACAAACAACACTTAAACAGCAGAAAGATTACAGTTATTCGCGCCCTCGCTGACGTTGAGCCGTAACAGTCGACCGTTTTCGCGATGCAACAAGAGAGTTACGACAGCAGCTGCAGCAGTTGCGCCGCAGACCATTCAGACAGCGATCCATAACTTCTTCAACCAGCAACAGAGAACGTATCATTGCCTCTTCCGTCAACCGTTATTATTCGTCTTCATTGAACTGGGGGTTTACATTCATCCGGTGGCGAGTGAATGCAGCTTCCGACAGTCTTCTTCAACGCACTCCGAGGGTGAGCCCAGCCGTCTTTTGAAGCGTTAAAGATACTGCATAGTCAGTCTCTGCACGGTCGCACCAGCCTCGGTGCCGCGTGGTGACCGCGCGCAGCGAGTGTCAGGAATGCTGACCCGGCAGCCCAGCTTGGGCTTCCACGTGAGTTAAGACAGAGATGATCTGCGCCACGGCATGGTCATATCACCGATCCATCCACATCCTCACGCCACCCGAGTGTCGATGTCCGTCAGACAGACCGCGTGCCATGATATAAGCCGCCCACAGTGTTTGCGCCAGCGGCAGCCCATAATGGTTAGCTATCTGACCCGCATTCCCGCCAGCCAGTTTCATCGCCAGCCACAGGCGGCGGCCCAGAGTGGCATCCTCGGTCCTCGCGCTGGCGGCGCCGGTCATCGCAGAGGCAGTGGTTCAGGTACAGAGTCCCGACGCTCACCGCGATTACAGTCTGGTCAGAAGAGAGACCGCAGCAGCAGGAACTTGCGTGGCAGAATTTCAAAAGCGTACTCAATACGCCAGCAGCATCTTCGATACCCCAGATACGCAGCATCATTTCAGCATATCTGCCGCATCAAACGCCCTCATCACTGCCTGATGCCTCAAGCCACTTTGCCACTCAAACGATTTCATCGGGCCGATCTCCACGGTATCTCTGTGTACCGCGATGTCGGCAGTCCATGGTGATATCGAATCACGTGTCTTGCTGACTGGCTTAAAGGTCTTTATAGACAGTGGTGAGGAAACCGTGCCGGACCATGTGGCACTGGTACCTCTGGAGCCTGAGGTCCAGAGGAACCAGCAGGCTGGTGCCAACAGCTGAAAAGACCCAGGAACATGTTGTCCCCAGATCGTCACCTGACAGCCATCTACCGGGAGTCCGCGATGTACCCGCGAGACTGACCGCCGATCCATCAACAAGTGAGGCGCCCGCCGATCCGCCCACGGGAACCGACATGACGACGCCTGTCCAGGCCGTCGCCATCCGCAGCCGCCAGGTGTCCAGCCCTTCCAGCCCGCATCAGTCCAGACTGGCCGAAAGATTCTCGACACCGCCTGGTTGCAACAGACCTGTTTGAAGATTTGGTCGAGAACCGGAATCATCCAGCAGAGAATCAAGGTCGTCACCACTGTCCACATTTCAGCCCGAGACACACAGCCGAACAAATTGTCTGCACCGACTGCGATTATTCACGTTGTGCTTAAATTGTAATCCACGTAGTGACCATCGTATCCCCCACACAGCATTCCCCAGCGGGCATGATCAGGCGAGCAGCAGCAGATTGTGATTTTTATATCCCGACCACGTTCGCCATGAGCCCACGGTCGCAAACAAAGAACGAAAGATTTTCTGTCTGCCTGCACCGTCGCGCCGATGATCATGGCAGAACAGAGAAGACAGAGCGAGAGAAATAAAATCCTTCAGAGGTTTCATTGTTCACCACGTCACTGGTTACGCGCCCGAGTTTATACCAGTGCGTGCGTTTGCCAGTAATGGTGCGTTCTCAATTATTGACCGCACAACCCGTGGCCCGCGCGCCAGCTGGTCACAAACACACAGCAAGCCCTCTCCGTTTTTTGTTACAACCACCAACACAGTGGTCAGCCCGCCATTCATCCTCTTCGCAGCGCGATGATGTCGATTCCAGAAACGTGTCTCGCAGGAAAGTTAACTGTTCTTCCGGCACAGACAAAACGGTTGCCCGCAGGCAGAGATCCTTTTTCAGATGATGCGCCAGACTATCAACATGTTTGTAACAGTCGCCTGCTGACCTGCCGAAAGCGTTTCCGCGACTCCGGCTTGATCTCGTTGATCGGTCGAATTATTCCGAAAGTTCATCTCGATCCCGTCAAACCTCGCAACAGCATCACAGCATGTTTACATACACACACACACACACAGCCACACAACACACACATATTGCCGCCATTACATAAACAACGGTCGCCAGCTCGCACTCAGCGCTCTCAGGAAAAACGCCCTTCCTCCACACCGAGCTGGCTGCCAGCAACGCGAACATCTTCACACGTCCATATGAACAACGCACAACAGATCAACCGTCAACCGTAGCATAGTCGCCCTCAACCAGCCAGATGACGCACTGCACACCCATCGAAAATACCAGCCCAGTTGCACTGCCTTCACACCAGCACCCTCACTCTCAGCAGATCATCCCACTGTCCTCACTCATAACCACGGATGTGGTATTGCGTTGTACCGCCCGACACCACGATAGAGTATTTAACGAACATACAGTCTCAGCAGGTCGGGTAACACGATTCGTAACATTAAATGGCTGCCATGGCAAGCAGCCAAAGACAACACTGAAGGTACTGATTCCTTTGTATTACTGCTCACATGATTCTCGGTACTGACAAACACAATACACAACATAATGTGTAACTAATGCGCCCCAGCTTTGTTCAACTACAACCTGGGTGGACCTTAAAAATTATGCTCACTTGTGTAGTTTCCATAACAGCAGCAATATGACATAATCACATATCTTTCAAGCCCGCATCAATGACAAAGTTTATTGAGCCAATGGCCCAGAAGAAGTCCTCGCTTGGGCCAAGGAACACTTCATGGATCCGGCCTGCCTCCTCTTCCCCCAGGTCTGCAGAGTCCCAGGCTGGCCAGGCATAAGGCAACAGGCAGTGAGCTCTGTAACAAGGGCAACTGTGCCTCTCATGACACAGGATGTCGGGCTTTGATTCCATTCTGGCAAAGACGCAGTTGTTGTGGAAGATTCTGTTCACAGAGGTTGTTTATGTGTCATGGTGCTACCTGCATTGTCACCAGAAATAAACTGTCTCCCTCTTCAGAGTAAAATCTCCAGCACCAGACGTGAGGGCGGAGCAGAAGTAGCCTCGCGCCTGAGCTGCTGCATATTTCCCCCGCTACCGGGCCTCCCAGGTGAATTAGAGGCAACTGCAGCCGACCTGGCTGGCAACAGCTGTTGGGGCCGGGCTCTGCTGGCGGCGGTGAGGAGGACCACGCTGGAGCCCGCCCCGTCATGCCGCCAGCACGCCTCTCTCTTAATGTCAAGCATCCTCATCACCACAGGTACTGTACAGACGACATGCTGCCGAGAGAGATGATGTCAGACCCTTTGCTCGAGCGCTACGCCGTGGTAATCGTGGACCAGGCCCACCAGAGGACCGTGGCCACCGACGTCCTCCGGGGTCTGCTGAAGGACGTGGCCCTGCAGAGGCCGGAGCTCCGCGTGGTCCTCCTCACCGCCGCAGCAGAGCCCGGCCCCAAGCAGCTGGCCCACTTCGCCAGGTCAGCTGCGGTGCCTCTGATTCACCTGGAGAGCCCCGGCGCCGGGGAGGCGGTATACAGCAGCTCAGGCGAAGGCTACTTCTGCTCCGCCCTCCGTCTGGTGCTGGAGATCCACCACTCTGAAGAAGAGGGAGATGTGGTTGTGTTTCTGGTGACAATGCAGGTAAAAAAAAAAAAAGAAGCACCGCATGACACATGAAAACAACACTCTGTGAACAAATCTTCCCTGACTTTCTTCTTTGATCTCTCTTTACCAGGAGATAGATCTGGCCCACGACATCCTGTGTCATGAGAGGCACAGTTTGCCCCGTGACCTGGGCGAGCTCCTGCCTGTTGCTGTATACCCTGGCCAGCCTGGGACTCTACCAGACCTGGGGGAAGAGGAGGCAGGCCGGATCCGCAGAGTGTTCCTCACATCCAGCCCAAACGAGGACTTCTTCTGGGCCATTAGCTCAATAAACTTTGTCATTGATGCCGGGCTTGAGAAAAGATATGTAAGTTATATATCATATTGCTGCTGTTATGGAGAGCCACCACAAGTGGGCATGTAATTTTTAGGGTCCACCCAGGATGTAGTTGAACAAGCTGGGCACGCATTAGTTACACATTATGTTGTTATGTATTGTATTTGTCAATACAAGAATCATGTAGGCAGTGTAGAGTACAAAGGGAATGAATCAATTTGCAATATTTTTGTTCAGTGTTTGTCTTTTTGAGCCTTTTTTTGCCATATTGAAAAGCAATGATTTGATCTTGAAAATGTTTTGAATCATGACACCGTTACTGTAGGTTTATGTGTATGTTTCGTTAAATGTCTCTATCAGTGGTGGAAGAAGTATTCAGATACTGTACTTGAGTACAACATAATACCACATCCAAAATCTTAAGTTCTTGAGTAAAAGAACAGAAGTATTCTCAGGTAAATCTACTGAAAGTAAAAGTACTAATTATGAAGAAAAACTAGTACCTTTGACTGTTATTTTCAATGCCGATGCATTAATTTTTAAGTCACATCTTCATCTAGCTAGTTGAGGCAGACTTTATATACAGTTGGGCAGTTTAATCTGTATGCATTATGTTCATATAGTTTGTGTGTAAAATCTTCACGTGCAGAAACTAGTAACTCAGTTGTGGAGGGAAAAGTACATTTTCCTGTTAAAGGTACTAAGTACCCAAGTAAGTGTGCTTAGTTACATTATTTATATATATGTATATATATATATATATGTGTATATATATATATATATATATATATATATATATATATATATAAAACATACTGTGATACTGTTGCAGGTTTACAACCCCAGGATCAGAACAAACTCGGTCATGATTCAGCCAATCAGCAAAGGTCAAGCCGAGAGTCGCAAACAGCTGGCAGGTCCAACAGGTGAGAAGTTTGACTGTTACAAAACACTATTGATGTAAATCTCTGGCTGCCATCCTGTCTAAAAAGGATCTCTCTACCCTGCAGGCCGGTGTTTTTGTCTGTACCCAGAGGACAGACAGCTTCCTGCCGAGACACGACCTCACATCGTGGAGTCTGACATCATCTCCACCGTGCTCTTCTTGAAGAGGATGGAGATCGCCGGGCTGGGCCACTGTGACTTCATCGACAGGCCAGGTGAGATTTACATAACAAAATAAACAGAGAGAATATTTGCTGTGGCTGTTTGTATTGGCTAAGCACCTGTTGTTCCCCAACTTTCACCTCCTCTGTGATGATAATATGAATTTTGGGTTCAGTTGGTCCGTTCCCTTTTGTTCCAATAGACAGGAACCCTTTTTTTCATTGGAGGGCAGTGAGCCGTGCCTCAGCTGAACTGACAGCTCCTGTTCTGCGCGAGCATCCTTTTTAGAGCTGACCTGCTTCTGTGTGCTTTTGTTCCTCCGGATTCATTCACCCCCACTAACACAAACACACACACACACTGAGCCTCCCATTAGTTGATTAGAGCTCAGGCATGCTGGTGTGTGTGATGATACAGAGAGCCTCAAGGAGGATTTATTCTCCTCTCACTCTGTCTCTTTGACTTGTCTCTTTGTTTCACCATGATGATCATCGAAAAACATGTTGGTTGCAAAGACAGAACAGAAAATCTTTGTTCTTTTTGTTTTGCATTGTGATGCATGGCAGATATTGGTCAGGATTATAAAATCCTAATCTGCTGCTGCCTTTTCACTATGATCATGCCCACTAGGGTGCCAGTATACTGTAGGGGGATTGTCCCGGTGGGTCACTGCAATGGATTACAGTTTAAACAACATGAAAGGAGAAAAATAATCCTTGTCAGTTTTAGACAAATTTGTATTTGTATGTGATTAATAATCTCCCAATTTAAATGCTAGACAGTCATAAAGATGTGTACTTGGTTCTCTGCTGGATTTGAATTCCAGTTTTCAGCCAAATCTTTAAACAAGGTCTAATTTTGTAGAACGAGGTGTATTATCCAAAAATCTTTCCAACCCAGATCCTGGAGGCCTGATGCAGGCTTTAGAGGAGCTGGACTACCTGGCAGCTCTGGATAACGACGGCAACCTGTCTGAGATGGGCATCATCATGTCCGAGTTCCCCGTAGAGCCCCAGATGGCCAAGACGCTGCTCGCCTCCTGCGAGTTTGACTGCGTCAGCGAGGTGGTCATCATCGCTGCCATGCTGACAGGTAACACATGCGGATACATACATGCACGGAGGGTTTTCTGTTGTATCTTATCAGGTGAGCAGTACATTCTGAACAACATGTTTTCCTCGTGGATTTTTTTTTTTTTTTTTTTTCTTCTTAAAGCACCAACCTGCTTCATGGTTCCCTCTGTGGACCTCAAGCCAGAGGCCACCCAGTGCCACATGAAGTTCCAGCACCCAGAGGGAGACCACTTCACCCTTATCAATATCTATAAGGCCTTTAAACAGTGCCAGCAGGACCCACGTGAGTTTCGAGAGTATCACCTACATGGATACACACAAACATGCGTACACAGAGATGCCATGGAGATCAGCGAATGAAGAAAAATCATTTTAAATCTTAGCAAAACAAGCTTATTGAAATCAAACAATGATATTAAAGAGTAAATTTGAAATAATCACAACAGATTATACTGAAAATAGTAATGATACCTTATAATTATCTAGAAACTATGAAAAGATACTTACTGTATATATTAAATACACTTTTTTAAAAAGTGATTCTGCCCTCCTAAAATTCCCTCTCCTGCTCTGTCCTCTCTTCCCTTGTTAGACTGTAATGCGGAGAAGTGGTGTCAGGATCTGTACCTGAACCACACCTCTCTACTGATGGCCGACGCCCTTCGAACCGAGCTCACCGACACCCTGAAGAGGATCGAGTTGCCCGTCTCGGTGCCCGCCTTCGGTTCCCGAAGCAACACCTTCAACATTAAGAGAGCCCTGCTGGCAGGTTTCTTCATGCAGGTCAGATAGCCTAACTTTATTATAGGCTACCACTTAACAAAAACACTGTAGATTTATTAGATCAGCATCAGCAGCTTATATCATAACACACACAGTCTGTCTGACTGTTCCTGGACATGTTTTCCCTCAGGTGGCGCGGGATGTGGATGGATCGGGGAACTACTTCATTATGACCCATAAGCACGTGGCACAGATCCATCCTCTGTCTGGCTACGGAGCCAAGAGCCCCAAGCTGGGCCTGCCAGAGTGGGTGCTGTTCCACGAGCACTCCTTCTCCGAGGACAACTGCCTCCGCACCGTCACCCACATAACACCCGAGGAGTAAGTTGCGGCCTTGTTAACATTTTGTCCACACAGGACTGACCCTATGCAGTCTTGCTGCTTCAAAAGGACCCAGCAGACCACCCTCAGATTCTCGCATTTGAAGAGGCTTCAAAGTAATCAAACACATTCCCTTTCCCCTTTTTGGACCAGATGTAAAACCCCCAGTTCAGCAGAGACTAGTCATGCTGGTTGTGGAAGGGAGGTATCCTAATCCTGTTCTCTAGTATTTGCTGGTTGGAGAGGGGGGATTATGGATCGCACAGATGTCTGGGAATGTGGATCTGCAGCTTAATGGAGGCGGAGAAAGCCCTGCAGCTCTCTTTGTCATGCTCTCTTAGTCTCCGCATCACGAAATGTGTGAATCAGTTTGTTGCAGCTCAAATAATGTGAGGAGCAGATAACTGTAAATCTTTTCTGTAACAAAAAAGTGTTGTTTGTTTTTTGTTTTTTTTAAAAAAAAAACATTGTCTTCTCCCCCTACTAGGTTCATTCAGATGGCACCACAGTATTACTTCTACAATCTGCCGGCAAGCGAGAGCAAAGACATCCTCCAAAACATTTTGAACCATGGAGCTTCTCATTACCAAGAGGAGAAACCTCCAGCATCGCAGGAGGAGCCCCAAGAAGATCAGACCAGCGACCGCTGTGTCATACAGTGACTGACTGACCCACTGTTCCCACTGGTGGTGATGAAATAACCAGTATTACCAGTAACCAGTAAGGACTTATTGCACTATACTGTACAGAATCACATTGTCTGGGTAGTCATATAATTCATTAGTTTTTCTGGAGCTTAATCTGTTCCCCACATTCCTCTTTTTTTCATTTTCTGTATTTTTCTTTGATAGTTCCTCCCAATCCGAACAACCTGGTTACTAAATTGCTAAGAATAATTTGCTCATACATAAAGTCACTCTTTTTATTTTATTCCAGTGAGGTTTACAATTTATATTCACAGTCCCTGCTGAAATTTTTTAATGATGCAGCTCCACATCCTGCTCCTCCTTTTCACATCTTACCTTCAGTCATTGTCCAACGGCTCAGTCACCCAGGGCACCGAGGGGTCCGGCCTGATTAATGAGGTGCGGGGACAGTTTGGGTCCCCCTGCAGCTCCATCTGGTGTGGATACAGCTCAGTAACGGTGGGGTGACCCAGTTCACTGACACTGCATTAAAAACATCATGTTCCCTCTCTTCAGCGACTCGTGCAGCGAGAGCCAGTGCCAGGACTCACAGGGTGCAGTGCAGCCTAACCCACTTAAAATCTTTCACTCTGAATTGTCCTTTTTAAGGCAAAGCAGCTTTTAAATGTAAGGATATATAAAATGAAATAATAGTTATGTTAGATCATACTTTATATTTGTTATCCAAAGATCTGATTAAAATACTTCCACTAAAAGTTAATCTGATGCGTCCTGTTACCCCAAGATCACGTTAACATTTTGTGATGCTTTAGCCGAAACATACAATATCCCAAAGTTGACAGAACACCTACAGAAACGGCACATAAAATTTAAAAACCTTTTATTTTCATGTCACAGCAAACCATGCTGCTATAAACTCACATTTATACAGCAATATGGACAAACTAGCCTCTTGTGTTTGCATTGGATGTTGTCAAACTATTTCACTGTTTTATTGGAAAGCATATAACACGTTTGAGTTTATTTCAACTCATCAGCCTTCAATCACAATTCATTCTATTTTTATTCACAGCAGTATTGGTATTACTGAATATCAAAAATACAATCATATTAAAATTAATCATTGTTTTTATGAGCCTGTGTTCTATAATTGATCACATTTTAAGCCCCTCTGCGTAGAAGTTATTCGATTATACCATCTTTGTGACATTTTTCTAATGGCGTATGGTTTTATTCGTAGAAAAATTAGACGATGTATGGTACACTTAACAACAAATCCACAGAGCACAGAGGCTTTACAAATGACCCATAACACATAGCCCGATAGAAAATGAAATAATATCTTTTGAATTTACAGCAAAATATACAATTCAAACCTGTGATGCAAATGTTGAAAAAGATGAATCTGTTTCTACGGCGCCGAGGTGAAATTAACTGAAACTGTAATTCGAAGGAGGGACAGTCTGCCTGAGGATGTGCCTGTTGTTGATAATGATGTTGTTCGTCACTGTTCTCTGTCGCAGCATTTTTGAGAAGACAGTTGTCAAGTCTTTCCCAGAATGCAGCTTGGATGTCCGGCGAAGGTTACGAAAAAGAGAGTCAAGTCTTGGGGAATTGTTAGATTTAGCCGTGGTCTATTTCATTATCTTGAATGTGTGCCCGTGTTGTAGCTTTCTTTTAGGGTCAGCTGCTGCAGTCTATGTAGAACCTAGCTGGCTGCAAAAAGCGAAGCCTTGTTTTCTCAACTGTAGCTTACAATTTGTTATGGGTTTCCAGCAGCTTTCTCATGCTATTACCTTAATCCACTTTGGTCTCAGGAGTGACACTATGTGATGGATATTATATACACAGCTAAGATATATAATGGGGTTTAGATTGCCTCACCTTCGTTTCCGTTTCTCTTGACATCAGTTTGATGAGCTGCAGCAGCAGGAAGGAGGAAACTTAAGCACCGTCACTTCCCTTCCTGGAGAGTTCAATCTGAGATTTGGGACCACTGGCCACATCGGCAGTGTACTCTGCAGTCCGGCGGGGTCCGTTCCTCAGCACCACAGCGCCATGGCAAAAAGGAAAAAAATGTTAGGTGGTGTGGTCAGAAAGACAGCCAATCAGGCTGTGTGTAACAAACAGAGAGAGCACATCCTTCTTACCTCCTCCTTATCTGCATCTTTATATGAATCAGCTGGGTAAGTTTTCTCTGCTGATCTCTAGGCTCGATTGGACTCTTGCAGCTTAGCGGCTGCTGTTTAAACCTGTTATTTTAATATAGAGCGATGAATTCAAGGCTCTGAGACCATCTATTGTGTTCCATTCAATCCACCTTTTGTATCAAAACTGAACATTACAAGCGCCTTTGGGAGGAGGTGGTATAGAGACAAAAGTTATATTATTAATCTATTTAGGAAAAGGTTTATTTTTCAGCTTTCTGGTTGATTCCTTGAATTTAATCAATTAGAATGTTTATCAAACTTATTCGTGGGATATAGTGTAAACAGAAAATTATGTTTCGCAACACTGCAAAGGTGAGAGGTTAATTAAAGATGATGGTCTGGAAAAAAATCTGTATTTAATTAAAAAAGAATTATGTGTAAAACACTTAAAAATTAATATATTTACTTTTATTACTTTGCCAGCTACCTTAATTTGTATATTTAGAACAGAATCCCAGCATTTCCTTTTATATCCTTAAATGTCTTGTTACACCTATTTTGGTTTATTCAGTGGAGACTCTTAATATTTATGTTTATAGAACTGTTTTAATGTGATTTTGGTGTTTGTTCTGCTGTTGTTTGTTTACATGATGTTTTATCACAATGTTTTTGTTAAAAAGGAAAAAAACAAAACAAGCCAGTTCTCACCTGCCATTATAAACTCGTGTAAAAATACCTCCAGAGCGTGCGGAGCAGCTACGCGGGAGCATCTTTGAGGCTGAGAAATAAACAAACAGCCGCCACTGGCTAAACTCTGCCAGGCTCCGATGCTGCTTCCTCAAGTATTCATCCCCCCCACCTGTCGCTGGTGGGAGCCAGAAACACAGGCATCCTTCAGGTATGTGTTGTACTCTGGTAGTATGAAATACAGACATCCATCTTAGTGATGCCTATTCAAAATTCAGTCTGTTCCTTTCTATTACAATCTTGTTTTATTTAGCGCAAACAAAAAAAAAAAATTAAAAGGGTGAAGCTTCAGATAGGAATTATTAAACATTACCAAAAAAAAGCAAGTCCTCGAAGAAAGAAAAAGATCTTCATATTTGTATTTTATGATTTCCACCTGGTTGGAAGCAGCTTTGTAGTACATAGAGGCCAGGCGGTGGTGGATGGTGGCAGCTCTGTACTGGTAGAAGCCCGGCTGACTGGGCGACTCAATCTGGAGATCTGTTCTTGAGAGATTTCATCATGCTGATCACCTCTCGCTCAATCTGGGGAAACACACAGAAATTTGAAGACTTTTTAGAGATGGCCATACATGGCCACTGATGGAATGCAGGATTTATCAAAAGTTCAATCTTCTTAGAATCTATAGTGGTTCAAATGTACCTCCTGGGCAGCCTCCTGGACAGAGGGCGCATTCACTGCAGAAGTGTGGGGTGAAATAAGTAGTGGACAGCTCCCGGTTTACGCTGTCCCAGCAATACACTGTCT
>BRZM01000065.1:2452948-2621348 GCA_033238685.1 Lates japonicus | reverse complement strand
CCGTGATCAGTGGGATTTTACTGCCAACCATCCTTGTGTAGCAGAGAGAAGTGAGCAACGTAGAAAAGATTACAAGAAAGCACATAGAAAATCAGCAGCAACAAGCCCTTAAAATCTTGAACCAGGCCAGTAAATGCCCAGGGCTTCAACTATTGTATTATATTGTATTAACGATTGTTAATATGTGGATTTTGATTTGTTTGGTCCTTGAAAAGTTCTTGAAAGTTTCCTTGAAAGAACCATGTAGTTTGGTAGTAGTACCAGGGGAAAAAAGAGACAAAATTCTGAGACAGTTGTTGTTCTGAAACAGTTGTTGTGTTTATTATGGCTTTTAGATGAATGTCCATGAAAAAATACCCAATTAATTTATTATTCATTCATTTCAGTTGGGAAAGTTAATTTCTCAATTTATGCTGTAATGTAAGTCAAGACACACTTTGCATTGTGGATGTTCTCCCACTATCCTGAAGGTTATGCTAGCTTAGCATTTAGAAATAATTGGAAGTCTACCAACTGATCACTCTAGTTTACCTGTGTTAGTGCCAAATTATACGGTTCTTTCCAGGAAACATTGGAGATTATTTAGAGATAAATCCTGGTGAAAAACAGCTTCCACAATTTACCCAGAGCTCATTTAAGTTGGTGTCCTCAAAATACATTTTTGTCGGTCAGACAAAGATTTAATTTACAGTTAGATAATACAGAGAAAAGCAGTAAATCTTCACTTTTTAGAAGCATCACAATCACTGGCCAGAAACCATTTCTGAACTGTCACCTTTTTCATCCCACTTGAGTTTGCAGGCCTAATTATAATGCATTCAATATTCATTTGCATCCTGTCACATCATAATGTAGTGTATGCTCCAAGATTATTAATAAACTGAAGGTTTAAAATACATCATCACTGTTCACTCATCCTGTTCAGCCATACTACTACAGCAGTGCAGTGAGGAGTACATGAGCCTCAGTCATGTGGTTGCTGTACTAGCAAATACACTCACAGGATCAACTAAGCAGTGTAAAGAAAGAAAAAGCAATCTTTAGTGTAAGTGAGTGTTGACCACTTTTGTGCACATATGTGCACAAATACACACAAACACACAGAGATCCCTGGATGATGAGAAATGGTAGCAAAGGGATTGAGGGGTTACGAGACTTGGTTGCTCTAATCAATATTTTGCTAGAGGGAGACAGAGAGCCAAACAGAGTGTTGACTTCAGGAAAGCAACTGTTTTTCCATAAGGTTCCCAATTGACACTCATTATCGCTTGGGCTAAAATAATCAATCCATACGCAGATGGCTTCTCAAGTGGTGCAGGATTCCTTCAATATGTCATGCTGAAAGACCACTAAAACATGTTGTTTCTCATTTCTGGTAAACTTGAAGGAAAAATCTTGCTCTCTCTATTTGTCTGCCATGATTGAAGGTGGTCAAGAATTTTGTGGGTTGTTGTTTTGTTTTTTGTTTGTTTTGTTTTTTTTCTTTTGGCAACTGATTCAGCAGCAGCACACTCTAAATTATGCAACTACATTTCTGGTGAAGTGTGAATCATCTCAGTGCTGCATTTCAAGGAACAGGAGTCTGGTGCTGTGTTTCTTAAGTAACTCATCTCTTAAGTTCTAATGCAATGAGACATAGTGCTTGTAGTTTCATTACTGCCTGGGAGTATCACAAATGTCATCAGTTCTTTGTGTTCGTTTCTTAAACAGTGAAATCTTGAGGAAAGATAGCCATGGGTCAAGGAACATCCTTTTTTTTCTGTCTCCTATCGAAACAGCTTGATGTGAAAAACTAATCTGAACAGATACTGGATCAAAGGTGAACAAAAATCAAGTTAAGTTTTATGGAAATATTATTAAATGATCAAATTATTAATTATATAAGTGCTCCCTAGTTCAGTTTCGCATTATGCCTGTCAAAATATTTAAAAAGTCAGCACTATCTTAGCATCATAATTTTTTTAATATTCTACATTTTGACAACACAACGCCATGTGACAGCTGTAGCTAGCCCCATTCCATGCATGTAATCCCCTTTAGTAGGTTTTGTATGCTAAATAAGCTCAGGGCTTCCTGTGACTTGGTTTGTTTACACCGCCACGTTGGCAGGAAAAGATCCTGTCGTCTTTCAGGATCTTTGGGAATCCCATAAAATGTGCTCTCCTTTGCTTGTCCCTGACTATTCTGGCATCCCAGGGTACATACAACAGTCATCCACAATGTCCACTTTTTATAGATAGGGCAGGCAAAGAGACAAGTTAGCCTCTAGCAGTGGTATGATTGACAGAAATTTAAACAGCGCACTCTCCTGCCAATGTGGTGGTGTTTTGATTTCGACTGTTGCATGCAGGGGGTGCAGTCCTCAGCTGGGAACATGTGACTTTCCTCAACTTCTGCCCCCTGCCTGTGCCTCTTGCTTTCTGATTGGTGGCTCCCAGTCCAGCTCCACCAGTCCCTTGGATCCAATTAGAAGACTGAAACCTGTAAAAGTTCAGTCAACCTGCTAGTTGAAGCAGATGTAGAAACTAGTATGTTTGAGGCACTCGTAAATCTACCAAGGGACTAGACAAAGCATTGAATATTAAAAGCAGATAACAACTCGCATACAGTAGGAATTGTCTGTGTTGTGAATTTGGGTAGAGAAGTTTTTATTTTCACTTTTGATTTTATTTAGGAGATAGTAGTGTGAACTCTAATTTTTGAGAGACCTCTTTTGGGTGTATTTATTTCTTGAATTTAGAGAGCATTCATTTCATTTGTAGTTTTGCTTCACCTTTTTGGTGTTTGTTGACTGATTCTGAACTAAATACTTTTAAAGTTTACCACAAACAAATGGTTTTTGTTTGCCTCTTTCCCACCATGAAC
Source organism: Lates japonicus (assembly GCA_033238685.1). Taxonomy (NCBI): domain Eukaryota; kingdom Metazoa; phylum Chordata; class Actinopteri; family Centropomidae; genus Lates; species Lates japonicus. The sequence continues at coordinate 2,618,483 of BRZM01000065.1, read as the reverse complement.
TAGGGGTCATAACCATAAGGTTGTGACAAAAATGTGAGAAGTAGAAATGAGGGCCTTCCCGGCTGGAGCCAATCGTGTACCAGTGATCACACATTGCAATTAGCATACAATAAATTACTACAGCCATAACACCACTGAGATTGCTCTTGTCCTTGTCGCCATTTAAATTACACTGACAGTTTCAAGCCCTAGAACAAGAGCATGTTGTTGGCAATCTGTCACTTTATATGTCAGACTGGCTCGAAATGTAAAAAAAAAACAGCAAAATCTCACATGTTAAGACTGTTGTATCACCAAATGACGACTGAATTCACCAAAGAATCATGTGTAATTAAAATTCAAACGTCAGTGCTCACATCGAATTGCTTTCACTGGAAACTAATTAAGTCAGAAAACTCACACTTTAATTTTAATAGCCACATAAAGACAGTTAGATAATCTGACTACCTTAAAAGATCATCTTAAAAGAGATAAAAAAGTCTGGGGGCGCCCACATAGCCGAATGGTTGGGGCACGTACCACATGGGCCTACGTGCCCTGAGCAGCTGGTCCCCGGGTCGACTCCCGGTCTGGCCGGACCCTTACTGCGTGTCATTCCCCCACTCTCTCTCCCTGTTTCCTGTCTCCTCTCCACTGTCCTGTCAAAATAAAGGTGAAAAGCCCCCCCCCCCAAAAAAAAGAGATAAAAAAGTCTGTGTCCAGCTCACTGACAGCACCTTTACCGATCTATCTATAAAAACTCTGTTACCAGAGTAACACAGTGTTCTGCTAAAGAAGCAGAACAAATCTTCAGTTGTCACATTGACTGTACTGCAGTGATCTGAGAATTGCTATGGCTATCTGTGTGTCAAAGAATTGATTTTAAAAATGTATTACTTGTTTACAAAGCACTTAATGGTTTGAGACCAAATGACATCTCTGATGAATGTTCCAGACCTCTGACTCCTAGACTGACCTGGGACTTGTACTGCCAGAGGGTTACAATAAAATTAAAAGTGTAAAGCATTTCTTAAAATAAATCCTAAAAAAACAAGATACTGAAAGTAAAATATAATACTAGATTTATCTTATCTTCTGTGCCACTGGTCACATGTAAAATCTGAACAAAAAGAAATTAAGTCATCCAATAAATCATGTGTGGTACAATATACATTATTCGACTATGTGTCTGCAACAGATCCCTTTCCAAGCCTGCGCTTGAAAAGGACACTGGTACAATGGCCTCTTCATTAACAGAAAATATTCAGAGCAGTCATAGATTCACACCTACAATGTGAGGCCTTTTTCACACCATCTAATCATCCCTAGTGCCTTTGTTACGATGAAACGACTGAAGTGTTTGACCATGTTACATTTTTCATTGCAGTTTCCAAAGAAAAATGGTTTTAACCAAACTTTATAAGGCACAATTGTTCATGTCCCTCCTCTGAATGTCAACAACTGTGTGTTTGTGGCCTCATTTGTCACTGTTTCATTTAGTGTGTCACTTGTCCAATTTGTGTTTCCACTATGACCCAGAAGCAAAATGTAAGATGTTTGTTAAAGATCAACAAGCCCAGTGTCAGTGTCTACTCCAGGACATATTCTGTACACGTCTGTTTGCTCAGACTGATAATATGTCATTTTCTTGTTTTTGATATATTAACAAAACTCTCATTCAATTTAAATGTTGTATATGAGATACTGCAGAAAGTTTAGGTGGTACAGCAAATGAAACAACTGCCTACCTTATATTTTAACTCCAATTTTTGTTGTGTTCAGTTGCTAGTAGCAACCACTACTGATGGTTAGTTGTTGAAGTGTAACAGACATTAGTTTTGTTAATTTTTAACTAACCAACCTAACATTAAGATGCTGTCAAAATAAGCTGTTGCCCCTGTCTCCATTGTTCTTAATATGAAGACAACTGCATGGCTGGCAGTGGTGGCAGAGGACAGAAAAGAAGGAAAGACGTGACTGATGCTCTCATGAATGGGTATGCCTCTGCATCGCTGTCAGAGGTGATGGTTCACAAAGTGTGCTTGTGTGGTACTTAAAGGGTAAGACCACTTTTTTTCAGTTCCATGTCCTGACATTGTTAAGTATAACTAAGTGCATTCGTATCATTTTAGTTTAACTATGGTGAATAAAGCACCACAACATTTATTTTTTAAATAAATTCTGGAAAACAAATTAGCAAACATTTATGTTTATCAAAAATGAGAGTTGTAGATACAAGCATTCAGTGTCTTGTTCATAGACACTGACAGTGGAGCAGGTGCTTACCAACATCTTCTTGATCCAGGCCCTCTGTACAACACAGAGTCATGCTACTCTATGCCACTCTGCTGCCTCTATTTATTCCTGCATAATTGCAAAATCAGGCACACTATTGTGAAATCAAGTTTATCAAAATCCAGCTGCCTCCTCCTCAAATTTCATCAGAAAATCAACACAAAAGTGTCATTAAGGTGCCTAGAGAGAGTAGACTTCCTAATCTATTCTGTTATTTTGTGTTTATCAACAATTTTAGGCAAGATTTAAGAAGAGAATTTTGGCACAGGTATTCCCACCTTGTTTAATTAACTCAAGATAACTTGTGACTATAACTTGAGTGTGGACCTCCGGATGAATGGGATAACTTGGAAATTCTCTCCTCAAAAGCTGAGACATTTTTGTCATCCTAAATCCTCACACCTTTACCCTATCTAGTTGATAGTTTATAGTTACTAAGTTGTTTCCAGTTATCTACCAGTAGTGTCTGCTTGAATTATATTCAAAGGTGACCTTTTTTTGAGTGAGTGAAGCACTACATCTACGTAGAGTTCAAATGTGACACAGACGTTTGATGAACCTAGATCTGCTCACCCTACAGCCCTCTGCCAAAAGAAAATAGTTTGACAACCACTGAAGGAAAACATAAAGTACACAACTAACCCCGCCATAATTATGATGGTACTGAGTGAGAAAACAATTAGCTTTTTCATTTTCATATTATAATTTAATCTACTTCCTAAATTTGAAAATGAGAATGCAAACTGGGCTTTTCTTATTTTGAATTAAAAGTTATGTTGATGATGATGCCTAAAGAAAGAACTGAGAGTCAAAAACAAGCCAAGCCAGCAGTACTGAACTGAACCTTTTAATGAGTTATTGAACATGGGAAACCTGTTAGATGGAATAGAGTCCTCTAACTGGTGCATTTCAACCACATGGGTACTATTGTCCACCCACTGCTTTTGAAAACTGATTTTGTCACATTTCCAAAAACATGCCTGGGGAAATGCTGCTATCAGACAAATTAAAATGCAAAATTTGACTCATTTTCATCTGATATGGGAGAGTTCAAATGCCAATAAAGTCAAATGCAAAACGGGTCTTTGGAGCTTTGCATCCCCCACCCCCCTGTTTTAATTTAGGTTTTGTTCAGATACTGTAAAAGTCATGGAATCACTTGTAAATTCTGCAGTGATTGTAGATGACACTACATCTATATTTTTACACTTGTTAGTCCAATCTTTAAGCTTCAAGTGACAAAGGTAACTATAGCTTTTGCCCAGCTGGAAGAGAAAAACCTGATGCAAGAAAATATAGGCCACATTCCAGTGATTAGTAGCTGACCTTCTGTGATTGGACGAAGCTAAAGTTTCTTTTACCTTATGATCCAGATTTGCATTATTCAAATTCTTCAATGCAGCAGCCTTTAAGCAAACCCGTTATGAATGATAAATCCAACTATGCCAGTGTGAAAAACATAACAGGGAGCTTTAGTACAGTATCCCCATGGTGTTTCTGATGTAGGTAAAGGGATGCTTTAGGGTAAGAGAGAAAATATTTTGTCTAATGAACATAGCATAGCTTTAGAGCACACTATTGATTGCACAAATCCCCTTGAAACTTGAAACAGTGGCAATCAAATGAAAAGTGACATTGCTGGAAGACTTAGGGTGGACATACTGTACAACATGAGAATTTTAATAGGATCAGCTTGGAATAGACTCCCCTACACATATCTTTAGGTGTAGTGAGAAAACCCTGTTTCACAGTTTTTCTAAAGTACATTCTCAGAGCTCTCAAAGTAGAATATTTGACTGAAAATTTTGTGCTTATTTCAAGAGATCTTTTAGGGTGCATGCGTCCATCCATAACAAACTTTCAAACAGGAATAAAAAGGTTTACAAGGTTGACTTGGCTCAGCTTGATGCAGTGAAGCTGGACACAGCAGCAAAAATGGTAATGCAGTTTTCAAAGAACAAACTGATGGATTATAAAGTGAACGTATAAACAAACAGACGACAGAATTGTCAAATTAGAAATATATATGAAATAAAAATCAACAAATATATAACACCGAACTGAAGGTGACAAAATAATCAGTCTCATTATAGTAATATCACATTTAATGCATAAATGCTTTATCAACAATGTAATGTAAAATTACAGAAAGTTAATCAATTAATATTTGGGGAACCCATTAATCGTTCAGCAATTACACTATTAAATTTATCAGTGATTGTCAGGTGAAGAAACTATTGCATATTTTCACTGCTGATAAATTGTATTATTATCTAAATTATGTTTTGCCAGTGTTATGTACATTTACAGTATGAAGCAAACATTGTATATGGTCAGTATAAAACATTGCTTTTATAGTAGTACAGTATAATTAAGGAAAACTACTTGCTATTCATAATAAACAGCAAAAATATCCCATCTACTCTGTGTGACTACAAAATGATCACTGTGTATACCTATACTTACAGCCACTTAACAGTGTAGCAGCATATCCCTCAGATTAATAGCAGGAGATATAAGTCATTGATCATCACCTTGCTTCATTCAGCGTTCATGTCAGCATAACCACTTGGTCATGAGTTGTGACAAGAGTGAAATATACCTCAATGTTTTTACTGTTTTAGTTGACTAACTGGGTAATTTATCATTGGGAAAGTGTAAATTTACTGTATGTTACTGTGATTTTTAATGCTTCCCTACTTCAGCTGGGTTTCATAAAGAGAAGAAACAATAAGTTGAATATTCAGCACTTTTCAGCGCCGTACGGTATCTAGACATTTATTTATAGGTTTTCCTTTACTCTCTCTGTTCTTTTGTCCACATCCAGGTCTGCCTATTCCAAGAAGATGTATGTGTCTTTTCAAAGAAGCTTTGGGGGAACATCTTTGGAAAGTACTGGTTTGAGTAAGCACTGAAAGTAAGTAGGTGTTTTTATTTCATCTCTCTCTCTCTATTTTTTTTCTTTAGTGCGTCAGAAAGGCAACTGCATGAGCTGCTGTGAGCCTCTGACTCCATTAATAACTTGTGCAGTGGGGACCTATTATGCAAGTCCTGAAACCTGAGAGCCAGTCACCTGTTCCGCTACCTGAGCCTGGGCCCTGGGGACAGAGGAGAGGAAAAGAAGGGTAGACAGCCTCACTGAGCTGTCTAGCCAGGGGGGGCTCTCAGCTCATATGGATAAGACCTATAGGGCTCTGCTGGAAGCCCCAGTGGTCCCAGATGGGTGTTTTCTTTTCTTTCTTTTTTTTTCTTTTTTAACCAGCATAACTAATCCAGAGGCGTGTGTGGAGAATGAATTAACTGAGAAATATCAACATCCACTGAAGTGTGTCCATGAGAGTGGTCACTGTTAAAGTTCTACCAAGGACACAGGCTTGTGCTCTCTTTCATTTGCAGATCATGTTAAGCTCTTAGTTCTGAGGCGGCTAACGCAAGCTCACAGGGTCATTTGTATGAACACATTGACTCAGTTGATGCTCCTTGCTCCTTGATCCCCCTGTCAGCTGAGAGGAGTTTTCCCCTGGGGACTTGAGAAAAGACCGGCAGAGTACTCTCAGCTACCTGATGACTGCATAGATCTGTTATACTCTTGGCAGAGAGCGAAAAAGAGCTCACACTGTGTGGCCTGTGGTGAAAGAAGTGGATATATCTGCTCTACAAAGAGGTGCAACAGTGCAACAGGGCTGGACACTCTGCTTTATGAGGTAAGAAGGCTCCACAGTATGCACCATAAAGGCTGGACGTCAGATTTCAGAATTATGCTTTTAATTTTCCTTCATAATACTTTTCTGTTCTATTTTTAAGAGAAACAACATGTCAAACCTGTATTCCTTTGTAAAAAAATTAAATAAAACAAATGGTAGGGTAAAATGCTGGAAAAAATTGTTGCATTTATGCTAAAAATGTCCAAAAATACCAGATATTTTAGATATTATGTTCACAGTACTTTTAGATGTAGCACTAGTGGATAGTTGCTAATGTGTAGAACATTTGAGGTTTGTTCTTGCTGTTTCAGGTGGGGATGCATGTTGAATATCTACAAATAACTCTAGAGGCTACCGGTATGTTTTCCTGCTGTGAATTCAAACAGATTATGCCCCATGTGACCACATTCCAGTGACCCACACTCAGGACCATTAGAGCACACTTGACTCAGTCTGACAAATTGTTCTATTCCAGAAACCAGTGTGTAACTGCTGCAGCTCATAACAAGGAGCATGCACTCTATGCAGCATGAACATTAACCTTATAATCCATGATTTGCTGAACAAAAACACATCTGTTGTCAGAGAGTAATTTAACCTTCATAAAGCGCATATTTGTGAAAAGGAGACATAGAGATAAATATTTCTCTTACAAGATGTAATTTCAAGATCATTAGATGGTTCTTTTCTTTTCACTAAAAACTGCTCCAATTGGGGGGGTACAAAGAACAGTGCGCGGAGAGATGAAAGAAATAAAGGGCTAGGATAATAAGACTAGTCCTTGACAAAAAATAACCTCTGCTATGACACATCTGAATAGCAGCATTTTGTCCAAGAGCTTTCTTGGTGAGCCTCATTTCAACACTGGCTGTGCTGATGGGTTTATCTCACATGCACCCACTCCTCTGCACAGTCCGTCTGCTTCCTAACCAGCTGTGGGTCCCACTGCCTCGCTCTCTGTTCCTGGCACTGTCAGGACCACAAAGGTTTACTCAGTCACTGGTTTCCACGCATGCAACAATAAGCATATGGTCACACCGGCTAAGTACAAACCCTGTTCACTCTCTGTGTGCTGTCACTCACAAACACACACTCTGTGTTTCTAGTTCTCACATACACGTCTTGCATATTTTGCTCTGTATCTCACAGACCTGTCGGTTAGAGGTGCATAAGGTTTACTTTTAAGGATAAGGATTGTATATTTTTATGTCAGCAAATCCAATAATGGTATCAAAATAACAATATGTTCACGTCTAAATACTATGTCACCTGGGCACTGTAGTTTTTATTAAAACAGGTGTAAATAGTGGATTTTGTTGTGGACTATTTTCAGCTGTGTATGCTAGCAGGTGCGCAAGTAGGCTAGCAAGCATTTACAGCAGCAGGAAGGTGTAAGTGGAATTGACTCAAAAAAACACAATGCCCACAATCATCATAGTGACAGAACATGTCAACCACTGGAACAGTGTGGCTTACTTGTGTTTTAATTAAGCTTTTGGACAGTAATGGAGCTCTACAACACAGATGCTTTAGCTACGCAGAAAATACTTGTCAGGAGGATCAGTTCATGCTGGATTTTGGTTGTTGATTGTGGTGTTTTGTTGACAATGTGAAAAATATAAAATAGCACGAAGGTTATCCTTTAACAACTGCACAGTGTTGTATATAATATATAATAAATTAAAGGAACAGTATATAGTAATTTTGTTATAAAGGTGTTTGGCCACCACGAAAATAACATCTTTGATGCTGCATGACATATTTGTACAAGCCTCTGAACTCTATTGAAGGGATGAACAACATCCGTCCAAAAGGTTAGGGTCAGGGTTGATGGTGGTGGTGTTGAGAGTGGGTCCTCACAGTGGGTCTTCATTTCCTATATGGAAGCATCAGCATTTATTATGTTTCCCTTCTTATTTACTCAAATTTATCCTTACATTTGACACATGACTGCATGTCTATATAATATGTAACAATGTAGAAAAAGCTGTCCACTCTATTTGCACTTTTACCAATACACGTATACATGACAACAGCAGCATTAATTTGCACGTTCTTTCATATACTATGCATACTACAGTATATACTGTGTTTGATGCAGTAAAAAATATATATATCCGTGTTTAGTTGAAAGACTCTTGTCACCCTCTGTTTTCATAGTTTCAGAGTTCATTCTAGTTATTTTGTTCACTTCCCCATTTTGAGCCATATGTCCTTCAGAGTTCCTAATCATAGTCCCTCTCTCTCACACAAGAAAACTTCTACAATATGTACTGCTCTTTTGTGGAGTACAACATTATAAAAACATTGTTGTTCCTCCAATTACACTTGCTGGCTGGGCAAAAATAAATCAAAGGAAAAATGGGGTGAAACTGTGAATGTCTAAATTTCTATTTCAGTGTTGTTATTCAAGCTTGCATTCCCGTCCCATGTGACCCACCTCAAAGTGGAGCACACGGGGTAAACATAATTACTTGCCTTGTATTATATGCACTGTACCGTTCATGCAAACATCTTAATAGGCCAACAATATGACTTCAATTTGCAAGGTCTCACCATGACATTGTATAACATGTAATGAATGCTCTGCATGCTTGACAGGTTTATTTAAACAGTAAATTATTCCACCATTTGTTATAATCTCACTTTTATTGACCATAATAGCTACATACTGTAGGGCTTTGTAGCAGCTGAATTGAGAACAGTGCACTTGGTGTATCATGATTAAGAAGCTGAATTGTACTGAGTGCTGAATAAAATGAATCGATAAGCCCCGTCCCATGCTTTGTGAAACAATAGCCATAAACGTTTAAGCTATTGTTTGGTGTTAAGGAATTATCCAAAATGTGCCAGGCAAGCAAGGCAGATAACTATGTTAGGAGAGTCATCATCAGCTGAGCAGAGAGAGAGAGAGATTTTTCTTTTGGGTGCTGATAGGTGGGAATGAACATGGCTGGAAGCATGGAATAAATGATGGAATGATAAAGTGAAGTGAATAATGTGATATTGAAGTGTTAGCAGAAAGACTATTTTCACTGACAGGATAGCTTTACTTTTGTGATGAGTAGGTGGGTTTAGTAATTGTAAGGGGTATGCGTTTGAAGTGGACTTCCTTTTTATGTCATCTATGCTGCATGTGCAGCCTAGTTAGAATCAGGAGCTGCAGTGCTCTAACATACAATATACTTCTTTTTCTTCTGTGAACAGACAGATGAAAAAAGAGAAGACAGCTGGTCGATGTCAGTGGGTTTCCGCAGTCAGAGATTCCCAAGCCTATTGACACCTAACATCAATGAGGTAAACAGCTCTGGGCGTACTTATCTGTTTACCCAAGGTCTTATGACCTGGAAAGTTACTAAACAGTGTTTCTGCAAATACTGGGTGGATACACTGCTGCACTGTGTGATCAGTCACTGTGTACTACTACTATTTTTTACTGGAAGATGTAAATCGTTTTGCCTGAAGGAAGAAGATGTACAATGAAGTAAATATCACTTTTTACATGTGCTCAGAATGCTTGTTGAACAAAATACATTTCAAAATAAGTGTTACTATGGATATTTGAACAAGAAATTTGCCATTAACAAAAGTACATATTCTGTAACCTGTATAAATAACCCTGTGTCTGAATATGTAACAAAATTCTATTCCTTCCATAATTATGACATTTGATTTCTGATCTAATTAGTAATGTCTGCAGATTTCCATTATTTTTGGTTTACAGCAACATTCAAAGAGACAAAACTACTCATTAAGCCAAATTATATTTGTTTAAAACTCTCCTGATATTTGGGTTTGTGGAATGTGAGCCAACACAAGAGCTTGTTTGAGAAAGATGTTTCATTGTTTGCCCTTCAAATAAGGAGAAAAGAAAAATACTAACCAGCATCCTGTGTGCAAAAGCAGCAGGAAAGAAAGTATAATTCAAGTAGTTACTCCATGTTCAAAATTTGTTTGTGTTTTATTAACTGAAGTTTTCAAAAAAGGAATAGAGCAGAGACTGGTAGTGTTTTGGTTTGTTGTTAGTTTTTTTCAATATACAAATGCAGGTTGTTCATCTTAAATGTCATGGATAATGTGTCCCCAAGTGCCACCCATCATGTTACACATTGTCACAGCAACAGCAACAGAAATAAGTCAAGCAAGAGAGCAGATAATAAGCCCTTCTAATTACATCCCAGTGGTTAATATCTTTGTATTTTCAGTCTTTCTTGGTTTCAAGTCATAGAATCTTTGCAGAGGAGCCAGTTGCACACTGATATGAAGCTTTCTTCTTTTCTCTGTCTTTTCATAGGCCTCAAATAAGGATATTACTGCTTCACTGCACAGGAATGTCCTGTCATGAGGTGTGTGGCAGGGGCAAGAGGAGAAGGAGAGTGTGTCTCTTAGAGCAATAACACAGTCTGCCTGCTCTCTGACCGCAGATAGTGGGTCTTACAGTGGACCTTCCAACCTGTTCAGGGCTTCCAGTGTCCCAGATGTGGTGGGAAGGAGTCCAAAGGCAGCATTTTCTTTCATCAGTGTTACAGCCTGGAAGGTTTTGAAATCATTCTCCACCTCCAAGGACCCATCAACTCCAATACAATCTGTGAAGGTATTGACTTCACCAGAGCTACCAGAAACTTTTAGGAGAAGAGCCTCATCCATACCCACGAGCACGATGAGAGTCTCAAACTCCCAACCAGATGTGCGCAAACAGAACCCTACTGTTGTGACACCAAATAAGTTCAGACAGGCCTACTCGCCAGCTGATGGATTGGCAGTGAGAGATCCAGGAAAGAGGAAAGTACAACTCGTACAACGCAGACTGAGCTACACAGAGGGCGACAGAAAGCGAGACGTGATAGGTGGCTCATTAACGAACCTGTCCTCACAGCCTTCCTACCGGGCTTGTATCCACCGTGAGGTGCCTCTGATGTCCGCTAGTTCTGTTGTGTTTTTGGACAAGTCACTTTCCATTTCCCTTGTGGAACTAGAGGGAGGAAGAGCAGGTCAAACTGCTTTGTACAGGTCTACCTTGTCTGTTCGCCTTGGTGTCTCATCCGGTTGCAGATCCTCTACAGACAACAAATCAGCCAAAACAAATGAGGGTTCCAGGAGACCCAGAGCAGCCATGTTGGGCTGTAACAAACGCAATGGCCGAGAGAGCGGTTTGGGTCACTGCAGAGGCCCTCTATCAAAGCAGCGGGGGCGCAAGGTCGAGCAAACAGCACCCACTCATGGTATTAACAACAAGGCTGATGATTCAGACGTGCAGCACCACAGCTCTACTTTGGGATTATTGTCATTCAGAGGGCCAAGCCCCTCAAACACAAAGGCTGGCAGGCAGAAGGGGAATGCAGATGAGGCAGCCTTCCCTTCCCGGAGCAATTTCAGGCACAGGCAGCACACTTTCAATATTGGCCCAGGTATGAATTTCATCACCTTGCTTCAGAAGTGAAAATCTAAAGCACCCACGCCAATTGATCTGTATGTTCCTTTCAGTGGCTCGTATATTCTAAAGCTATTGTAGATAAGATCACATTTCCGAGGCGTAACAGCAAGCTGAGTGTGGTGCCAGGGTGGCCTAAGAGGGTGGAAAGTCTCATTTTTTTCACTCTGCCTCTCACCTTTTGATTTATACCTCATGCATTGTTAATAGACCCACACCCACCCACCACACTCCTCCTACTGTACATTCACGCAGTATAAACTAAATCCCAACTGGTACATGCACACACTCAGTTCAACTGCATATTTAAATAAAGAACAAACACTTATCATTTATCCTCTTCTGACTTCCAATGCTTCTATATAAAATCTAAAGTTAGCAGCTGCTACTGCATATATTAACAATGGCTTGCAAATCTAAAGATAGACTGAATTTGCATGATTTTGAAGAATCTTTCTCAGGATCTCCTGGTACATTAGTTAGGATAAGATCAAGGTTATACGAGAGCTGTATTAAGAAATATGATGTGGTTTACACCACTGAGGAGATTCCTGTTTAATTGTTGGTTACAGACTCTTCAGGGGTTTATAAATGGTAAATAACACAACATGCTGGAAGCAACACATGTGACATTTTTGCATGTTACATTGTATTTTTTGTCCCCTAGAGATAGCCACTTAATTCAGTTGTGCCATCTTAAAGGAATAGTTTCACATTTTTTGAAACTTGTCTTCTTAACAGTAGTAGATACCTGTCATGTCTACGCATTAAATATGATGCTACAACCAGCAGCCCATTAGCTTATTTTAACTTAGCATAGAGACTGAAAATGGGGGGGGGGGGGGGGCAGGAAGCTAGCAGCTAGCCTTGTTCTGTGCAAAGATAACAAAATATGCCTTCCACGTCTCCAAAGCTCACAAAATAACAGTTAACAATTCAAGAAATAGTCCGGCTAGCCATTTCCACTTTTTCAGTCTTCATGCTAATGCAAGCTAACAGGCACAAATAAACACACTTCCCAAGATGCAAAACAATTTCTTTAATTTCAAGGCACAGTGTGGTGCAAGGGCAAGCTGAATTGATGTATTGATACTGTCGTAAGTCATAAGACTTCGTACAGAATATAGAGCTTATCTATTGTACTTTGCATGCTGTGAGGAGGCCTATACAGTACTGTCAGTGGATGTCACAGCCAAAAGGACTCAAAAAATGTAATCTAAAATGTCACTGCCTGAAGCAAATTCAGTCTTACCTGCCTGCCTTCCATGCATGTTACATGGGCTGTCGCAAGAAAAACAACTGCAACACAACACTTTTTAATTATTTAACAACTCTCTCCTCTCATTACAACATTTATTTTCTGTGCAGTCCTACAGCTTTCTTTCCTGTGTTCTCTGTCAAACTTTGTTCTCTTCATTTAATTTCTTCCGGCACCTAAAGGGCAAGATATATCCTGTAGAAATAGCTTGACCGGCAACATTAAATTTTTTGCGTGTGCTTCCCGGAGCATGTGATGATACTCTGTCTACATGCCGCATGGTCATGGCAGGGTATTCAACGGAGATATACTATATTCCATAAAAGGTAGAGGAATGAGGTTACAGGTGCAGGATGGATGCACTGTCATCTTTTACATTATTCATAGGCCACACTCATGTTCCCTCTGGCTTTTTTCTCCCTTTGTGTGTATGGGGGTATATGGGGATGCGTTAGGGTCAGTTTGAGGTCTGTTCATTTTCCTCTTTCTTCAGATCATAAAAGCTTTGATAGAACTCAAAAATTGTAACTGTAACTCAGAGAGTTTGAGAGTGGAAGAATATAGTCATCTATTGCATGTCTTTTATACAATACCAAACAGTAACGTCAACACATCAACTTCAAATTATTTTTCCCCATGAAAGTTGCCCTGTGAAAATGATCCTGCTCTTTTCAATCCAATCTTTTGGAATGATGTGACTTGCCAAATTGAATTCCACACAGTCATTTCACTTCTCTCTCTGTCTCTTAAGTGGACTCCAGAACAGTGACTGACAACGCAGGAGAACAACAAGAACATGGCTGTTCCATAGAACCTCAGAAAGTCTCTGCTTTGGGTGACACCTGTTATTATCATTCCCTGCTGAAGGCTGACTCTCTGGGAGGTGCACCTCAGACTCTCAGTCTCAAAGTAGGAGCTGCATTTCTGTACAGTTTTTCTAAATAATCACCTGTCTTTAAAATGAACACAGACAAATACTGTTGAGTGTTCCAACACAAACCTGACTTTGAGCTTGAAGGATTGCTATCTTTGGAAATAAATAGTTTGACCAAAAAAATTTGAAGCACAATGTTCTCTTACTGGAAATCTGGCACAGCTTAGCTTTCTGGCACATATCATTGCCTTCATCATGTTTGTTCATTTGCTATAAAGCTGGTTGTGGTTTTATCACATGACCCATGTATGAAAATTGGGTCACAAGATACAGGTGGAGAGATAACTGATGTCTAGCATCAATATTTAGGTCAGATGGTAACAACTGAATCATTGTCACTGAGCAAACTCCATTTGCTGATGAAAGCCAAAATATGACTCAAAGCTCTTTCTTCTTCTTTTTCTTTGTCAAAAATATATATTTTTTTAACAGTTTAATATAACTACTACTGGTACTATTTATTATATGTCTTCTGTGTAACACTATGATACAATATCACAGAATATGAATTTTTCCTATTGAGAACATTTCTGCAGTTTCAAACAAAACGTTAATGCAAGTCTGGTGTCAAATTGATTTCCAAATTTCACCTTGTTCTATTGCTTTTGATCTGTTCAAGAAGTCAGGAAATATCAAATAATCAGTGGAGCCACTGAGGATACAAATACAAACATGTAATGATGAGAGGTCATCTATGGAGACAAGAAATACCATGAAAAGCTGTTTTTAGTATTATACACAGTGCAGCTACGCAAGGTTTCTGATCAGATGTGGAGAAGTGCAGTGTATGTGCCATATGGAACCTTTAAAACCTTAGGGATGATATGTTAGACTGTTTCAATTAAGGTTTCCCACACATAGAATCTTAATGTGTTTACTGTTGGAATAAACATTATCACAGCAGCAGCGGCATCTCTTGAGGGGTGATTTTTACACATGGAGAGATTTTGTTGCTTTAGTTGGTGTTTGACACAGCCTCTGCCAAATAGAGGGGGAATTTAAAAAAAAAAAACTTAAATAATTACAAGATTTCCCCTTTTTATCCCTTCCTCCCTCATTTTTTTATTTTATTCAAGTTTTTCTTTCTATCCTGATACTTTAACAAGTTTTATCTGGGGATTATGAGGGGTAAAGATCCAGTGAGGTTTGTGATGCTTTCTAAAGGATTCAGATTCCCCTTGTGAGTAAAGCTCTCATACCTTTATCCCCACTAAAGCTGAGCATAATATTACCATGTTGCCTACACCTCCTAGCTATTACAAGGCTATGAAGAGGATTCTCCAAGGTTAAGGAATAGATTAAGGATATTTTCAGAATAGATTCTAACCTAATGGAGATTTTTTTTTTTCTCTTTCTTTTGGATTAGTGTCTATGAGTTGCACTGTATTCTTCCCACCAACAAGCAGCTTACTGTTATTTATCCCTCTCCCCCCAACCCCCAGGAGGCTTTGGCGCTCTTCAGGCCAGACTTCATCAGCCGATCTCAGGGTCGGGTGAGGAAGTTGGAGCAGAAGGCCAGGAGAAGGAGAGTGCTGCAGGACTCCAATCCGGACCTGGTGCAGGGCCCCAGGGAGGATCGAGGCAAACAAAAGAGGAACTGCACCACACCGGATCCACTTAGCGGTAGGTACAGCTGAATAACTCCGCCTGAAACCTGAAAAAGCAGAAGTAAGCTATTAAGTGGAATATCTGACCCACAGACCATGAATCACAAGGTTTTGGTTGTGCTGTCACCACAATAATAACAATAGCTGCAGGTCATATGACTGAAGGTCCTGGAAGTTGTGCAAGTGGATGCGGCAATGACAGCACGCAACTCACAGTCTGGCACTTCCATTTAAGATAGTTTCCCAGGAGTCAGTACAAAGCAGGCCCTCGTCCTCTGCATCAATCTTTTACCGTGTATCCCAATTGTTGTTACACCACTTCTGTAGAAACCAGCACATTCATCAAATCCCTGAACTGTTGTGGAAGTTTGTCCAGTGGGTGTAGTTTACTGGTGACAGGCAGTCATTTTAATCACCCAAACACATAGGGAAATAGGTAGATAAGGAAGTTGTGGTCAGATTTAATCATACTGACTTACCGAGGAATTATGAACTGTGTCTCAAATAATTCATTCTAACCTCAACAACCGCTGTGGGTCTGGAGGGGGAAGGATGGGTGATTTTACATATCATTCCCCTTATACTCCCCTTATGCTCTCTGCTGGCCATTATCTAGCACTGCAGATCAGTTAAAGCTTTTTTCTCCCTCTAGAGCTCTATATGCAGGAGATGCACACAAGTTAAAACCAGTGCATTTACAACATAATGATCCTTTGAGTGTTTTCTTTTCTACGTCGGAGGCGCACCTAAATGAAAACAAATGGGACTCAGACATGATGTAAAGTGCAGCATACTGATCATGAAATATATATTTAAATGCAAAATGTCTTCTTTAAACCAGCATTTGTCAAAAATGTTTATCCAGCAAAGTGCAAAAATTGCCTGTAATTCTATGGCTGTCAGTAAAAAATTTTGTAAACTTTTCCTCGAAGACAACAACCAAGTTACATAATAACACTGTTTATCCAGATCTGTCCTTCTGCATCACTGAGTATCTAACTCAGCATTTGTCAGAATTGTTTTGCTATCATTTGATATTCATAAAGGTGTAGATTATGATTTCAGCACAGGAAATGCTGTTATATATTCAGTCAGAGTCTTGTTTATCTTCTCCTCATACTGAAGCTGTCAGACTTACAGACTCTGACAAGACTTTGTTCAGCTGAGGTGAGCACACACACCACATTCAACATTTCTCTCAGCAACTTTAACTCGACTGTTTGATTCTCTACTTTGCGCTTTAGGAAAATACGAGCTTTTGAAAAGCTAAACAGGGAATTTGATAGATTCTCCTCATAGATTGGGTAATATCAGAATATCTTAAATGCGTTCTGATTATACCAGTGTGAGTATTTATCACACATTCATCACAGTGGGTTGTTTACAGCAATTTTTCTTCGCAGCATGTCGAACTGTACAGGAAACCTGACTGCTTAAGCCTTTAGTAAAACATTAATAAAAGAAAAAGGCATAATACCTCTGTTAATCAAAGCACTCCCAAGTAAATTTTGGAAGGTCATGTAGAAGTTGTGGAATTAGGACACTTGAAAAGCTCACGCTGGTCTCTGACTGATGTCTGGACTCTAATTATGAACAAAGAGTCCTGGTTCTGTTGACCCAAGGAGCAGCAGTCAGCCAATTCACTTCAGTCTGTGAGAGACAAAAAAGTCAGGTTTAACAGGACTGAATATGGCTGTGTGTGGTATATGTGTGCGTTTGATGTGTGTCCATGTGTGTGTGTTTGTGTGTGTGTGCTTGTGTGGGTGTGTAACTGTCTGAAAATGAGCGATCACACACAGCCCTCAATGTTCATTTACATATTCAAGGTTCATTTACATATTAATTCTTATTTGTTATTCCAATGTGCGTGGGTGTGTGTGTGTTTGTGTATGTGTGTGTGCATGTTTGTGTGCGTGTATGTCCTAGATAACCTTTTCAAGCCTAGAGAGAGGTCTATATCAGGCAGAGAGATGCAGCTGAGGTCCAGACGGTGAGTTCTCCAAACCAAACCCACGTCAGATGATGTCACTCTTTTTTTTTTCTTTATTCAGCATAATCCATCAAGCCTGTTTGTCATATCTGCCATGCATGCAGGTTTGTGCACAAACAGGATGAACACACACACCCACATACTGTATGGATACAATAGATTGTTTGATGCCCAAAAGTCTTGACAGGAGACATGAGCTACCCTCTGTATACCTTATCGCCCCACCCCCCTTTCCTTATCTGGAAAGGCACACCTGATCAGATGATGGCTGCCCATTGTAATTTTTTTCAAAAGGGACACTATCTGGCTTGGAGGATCTCTTAACAAATTGGCTGTAGTTGTGGGAGTGAAAAAGGAGTCTGTGTGAGAACTGTTTATCAGCGGATCCAGGTTTTTGCCGGCTGTGGTCTCACTAGATAATACCTTGTCTCTAGTATGCCAATCCGTTGGCATAGCTCAGCCACCCTCAGACTTCTGATACCGCATTCCCCTGCCCTGTATGAATTTGCCTTTTTTGTGTCTGTAGGATTTACAACAAGCTGCCGGAGGTGACAAAGAAAAAGGAGGAGGAGAAAAAGAGGGCTGTATCACAAACCAACAGATTGCGAGCAGAGGTCTTTAAAAAGGTAGAGTTGGGATTTATTTTTGGTACAAGAATCAGTTCAAAACATGGATTACTGTACACAAAAATTGTCAACTTCAAATGTAATTCAGTAGGACATAAAACACAAACAAACTTGCACCAAAAGAAACTTAAATTCCCAAACATAACACTCTTTATAACACTATCCTTTAACTGTTTCCTGAAGGCATCTCGTGCTGGGGTCTTGTTTTCAAATGTTGAAATGCTGAATGTTTTTGCAAGAAATACTGTTAATGAGGAGATTTTTTGGTGGCATAGATGTTGGTCACTGTGGCCTAATGTCACTCATTTGTCACCCAGGAGGTGGGCAGTGGTTAGGTACAACATTTAATTTTCTTTTTACTTACTTTTCAGTGTTGAAAATAATGTTGCAGTTACACAGGACTCAGACCGTAAGGCTATACATTTTCACCAAACGAGGCTCAATACAGTCATCTTAGTGAGGATAAGAAAAGTTCAAAATGAGTGTTCACACAATATATTTTATGCCATTTTACCACATCTTACCATGGTACATTTTAATGTTTTTCCAACATGGTCCCAAGAAATTACAAGACTGACACAAGAAATTAAAATAACAATGGCAATATTTATCGCAATAACAAAATTAAAGTAATTTTGACTATTTTGTTGCACTTGTTCTAGTTTTACTTGTAATTAATTTAAATCTAGACAGCATACATATTATGAGCAAATTAAGCATCAAAGGAATATAAGAATTGCTCATAAGGATAAAGTGAAACGTGGTTTGATTATTGTCCAGCAGAGGTCACTGTTTGACTGCCAAACCTGCATCCTCTGTCATTTTTAACGCTGGATTATCACCCAAATAACTGTGCATTCAACATTCAAGTCCATTCAGTGTCCTCATATGTTATGTGAAATCAGTTATTTTCCAGGCTCTGGTGTTTACTTCAACACCAGATCAGTAAACACCAAAGAATCTTTTTATGATTCATGCCAGAACTAAACCTTTATGGCATCACAACTAAGCCCATTTCACTCTTTATGCCACTGTGTAATTTTTGCTTTCAGCGCTGTAGAAACCATAGCTCTCGCAATAATAACTTGCATTACTTATTTTAGGCCGTGCTGACAGGATGCATAGAACCTGCTTTAACAGACAGCATCCACGTCCTCCAACAGTGAGGGGCATGTGGCAAATGAATGATATATTTAGGACGTGCGGTGTCAGACAGATCCATTCAGCTCCACTTGTGGGTGAGCTTTCGCTCACTTTCCCATTATAACCTAACCCCAACAATGAATTCGCTGTCAGTCAGGTGAGATGTGACAAATGTGAAGAGATGTTTCCAATCTCTTACAGATAATTACACAATCATGGGAGCTTCAGATAGTGCATGTGTGTGTGTGAGAGAGACAGAGAGAGAGTGTACGTGTGTGTGAGATTTTTGCCAATGTTTAGGTAAACTGGGACGTCATGATAAATTTATCATATGCAAAATGTTTTCCTCCAACAATCTTCATTTATAGGGAAAGAGTGAACCTACAGTAAATAAGCATCCAGCAACTATAGAGCACAATATAACGTCAAATGTCTCTGCTAGAGAATATTTTATTTCTTGGAGAAATGGAGCAGGCACAACTGTTGATGCCAGTGTGACCTTGACACCTCTCAAATGAAGCTATTAGCCAGGCTCAACCGCAGTGAGATTGGGAGAAAAGGAGCTCGTTGCTCCCCGATAAATGCTGACTTTGTGTGTGCTTTAGAGGTCTCTAT
The DNA here is from genome assembly GCA_033238685.1 of Lates japonicus. Classification (NCBI taxonomy): domain Eukaryota; kingdom Metazoa; phylum Chordata; class Actinopteri; family Centropomidae; genus Lates; species Lates japonicus. Next base: position 2,598,901 of record BRZM01000065.1, on the reverse strand, counting down.
CTCTATCCAGGCCTCACACAGGTGGAGCCCAGAAAAGGCTCACAGTGGGGTCTGATAGCGCAGAGTAGAGAGGGTGGGCGGTTTTGAGCGCTGGCTGAAATGGCCGAGATTCCAGCTGTCTGGGTAGCACTGTAAGAGGAGGGTGATTGCATAGCGGGGTGTTTGGTCAGATAGCAAGTTAGAATTATTCCCTCTACCCAGGCTTTGCCACCTCACGGGTGAGGCTGATGGAAGTGAAAGCCAATTTAGCAGCGGGAGTTGCTCCTGTGTGACGCAGAGCTGCTCTTAAGGGATTGAGGGGAGGGTGGTCTGAGTGCAGATGCTTTTCATCTGTTTTTTTTGGGAGGAAATTATCAATACTGGTGCTGTTTTTCTTGTTTTTCAGAGACTTCTGGACCAGATACTGCAAAGATAAATGAGAAACACTGAAAGTCAAATGGGGATTACTCAGTATCATTTCAACACCTCTTTCCTCCTTGACTTTGTATGTAATACAGTCACTGTAACAGTCTATGCAAATCTTTGCCATGCTTGTTCATATGTATTCACATTCACATAATTAATAAGACTGGCTTTCTTTGCCCTTTGCAGTCTGATCGCTTTATATTGCAAAAGAAAGCAACTAGAGAATGAAACAAAAATGAAAATTTGATGACACTGTCTACAAGCTTTTGCAAGGACCAAAGCATGGATACAGTGTTGATAAATCATGTTACCATTTTCTAATAAGTCACCCTTTATAAAGGGTTTATGAGTTGAATCTAATGGCTTTATGAACCGTTAATATATAATTTACTTCATAGCTCTTTAATTCACCAGAGGTGCCCTCTAACTGATTGCTTACCTTCTGGAAAAACCCACCAAAATTTGGACCCATATCCATTCATCAACAACTTATTAACATGTGTAATTGCAGATTTGATGGCCTATTTAAGTATTTACACTCACAATTTGATTACTGCATTATTACCAAGTAGTTTTTTCACAACCCACCAACCTAAATTTTGGCATGTAACTAATCAATAAAGCATGATTGATGATGATGATGATGATTTTTTAACCATTAATAAAGCCTTTAGTTATAACTTAAAAGCCCTCTATAATAGATGTCTTATGACAAGGCTCGTTTTTCTTTTTTTTTTTTGTATTACCATGTCTAGAAATGTGCATATGAATTAAGTTGATGTGCAACAAAGACACATGTAGGCATTTCTGCTCATGCCACAAAGGCAGATTATGGCAAAATAGGCAATACTGTTGATCCAAATTATGCTATAAAAGTATTCTATAGATGAAGATTGTCTATGATGTTAAGTTAAATGATGTTGTGTGCAGACATTGACAAAGCCCAGCCTCCTCACCTACCAACAACACACTCATGAATAAAAAATGAGAAGGGTTTGACATTTGAAATATTAAAGCAGTGCAACTGTAATCTGTCTTTCTTGCTCAAATTAACACCCAGTGATTAAACTCAATACAGATTAATCATATAATTTTACTAATTTCCTTCCTAATGATTAGTTTCCTTATCTATAATATCATTTCCCTCTAATGCATCTCAAGTATCTCGAGATAAAATAAAACAATCCCAAGGACATGTTGACGCAGTGTCATTTTCCAGGAAATTGAGTCTCAGCGATTTGTGTAAAGCACCTTGACTGTGTCATTGGTACAGTAGTGTAAAGGAGGGATGCAGGAGAAGGGGAGAACCGCATTTCGTCATTGGCCTCACATCTGCCTCAAGGCCTCTGGAACCTCCCATCCGGAACACTGGAATTCCAAGCTAATCGAACTCAGGAGACGCGCAGCGCCTGTGAAAGGGGCCCTTTGTCGCAGAGCTCCAAACCAGAGATGACATTGTAATAAGAGAGGAGACTTCTGAGCACAGCTTGGGACCACAGTCCACATATAGCCTGTAAAGGTGACTGACATCTCTGTGGCATTTAAACAGAGCCAGCGGGGATGAGGAGAGAGCAGGGGAAGGGCATGTGCCGTAGGTCTCAGACAAACACACTGTATAAATACATACTGTTGTGGCAGACTTTTTGGTGAGTGGATTTGCTCTGGAGTAAATCTTCACGGTATTTTAAAACCTAAACAAAATAATGGGTTATATGTTGAACAAAGGCTCAATTTTATTCAGTGACTATATTTCATTTTCTTCCAGGATGAAAGTGATTGACTCCAGGGTTGCGTCATCCAGTGCAATCGATTATGATCCATAGCAGGTACCACATGTACTGTAGTAAACAAGTATTGATATATACTGACTTCACTGATGCCTATACCAGCAAGGCCATTTCAAAGAGTAATCCACATGGGAGAGCCGGTCTCCTGCCATGTATGCTGGTTCCAGACGGTGAGCACAGACTGACAGGCGGTTAGTTGTATAGGAGGAGAAGGGCTCCTGTCAGTCAGCCTCTCCCTCTCTCTGAGGCATCATGTGTCTGTATGTCACATTACTATCTCTGCATGATGTGCACTATGTGCTCTGAGGCCCCCTTGCTTGGCTTCCCAATGGCCTTGGCTGACTTAGATGCCCAGAGGGTAAGGCTGATATATCTGTCTTAGAGAGGAGAACAGTGAGTGAGCTTACAGGGCTAATTGTGTAAGTCCAAGTAGAGCGACTGATTACAAGTGTTTAGTCATTATTCATTTCGCCAGCACCCATTTTATCTGAATATGTAGCCTAATGACTATCACTGGCTCTTTGTTCTAAGATTGTGATTGTAACTTCAATATAAATAGTCTTCCCAGTTAAATATATATATTTAGTGACTGAGGGCTTTGAATTTGGCATCACTGGAGGCCGAGAAGGTCGTTCAAAAACACAGACAAAACAGAACCAATTCAACAGTTGTGAGGTAACAAAAGAAAATAGAGGTATTTTTGAGGATGTATAAAAGTCTTCAGAGGGAAAATGAATCTGCACAGGTACACTATGACACTGTGGGATTTTAAGGACATAACTCAATCAAAGTCAGCTCAGGCAAAGCAGTGCATTTTTTCATTTTCTTGCAGTTTGTAGCCTCGGTGGAAATGTGGAGTGAACTGACGCCTGTGCAAGCACATCTGTGACTCTTTTGCCTGCAGCACACACACACACACTAAAAAAGATTAGACTAAACCAGACCAGGTACCCTGCGCAAAACACAGATGGGGCCTGGGTGATGACAGGTCGTCCGTGTATGTGTGTGTTTGTGTCTGGATACAGATACAGAGAGAGGAGACAACCTCAGGGTTATTTCAAAATGAGGGGTGACTCACCGTTTTGATCGCTGAATAGCTTTTTAAATATATAATATTCATACTGAAATTGAAGCTTTTATTTCATCTCAGCATTACTCACAACAAGTGCATGTTGTGCAGACGAGCATGATCAGCTTCACTTCAAATCTTAGTTCAGTGTTTTCACAAAGGAACTTCTAGGGTTGAACAGAAAAAAAGAAAAGCTGTGATCCCATCAGCGTACATGCATAGATTTCATTCTGCACAACACTGTATTTTTCCAAGAAAGCACCATAGTCAAACTGGGACCTTGCTCTTTTCAGACGTGTTCCTGAGGCTTCATCCACCTTAGTTTAGAAGGAGGGTGTTAGGAGAAGAGTCGATCATCTTAATCCACCATGGACCCACTAGATGAAAAACAACACAACATTTTAGTGCTGGGGAGAGCAGTTGAGACTGAGCCAGAGAGACATGGGGGACTGAAACAAGACGAGATCAATCAAAGTTCTTACTTGACAGTTAGTTGTATCGACTATAAACAAATATATGTTTAAATAATTCGAAGCCTGGTGCACTGATACACATCCATCCACAGTGGTTTGGAGAAATGATTGGTTGTTATGATTGACCCTCAGTTTATATAATTCAGCTGTCTCCTGGGCAAATACAGCATCACACATTACCAGGACCGTATGATTTAGTAATAATTAAATGTTTTGTACCACAAAATGTCTATAATTTTATCTGTTGAATCACTTTCAAGACTCCACTCCAACTATTGAATATTTGGGACAAATATATAAAATATGGCTTGCTTTTGGTAGCTCCTGCATCATCTACAGTCTGATTAAATATGTAATTTTGCATCTTTTTACCATTTGCCTATTTGAGTAATCTGATAATAATATATCTTTACATGCTTCTTGATTTGCATTTAGATTTGTCTCGCTAAAACGCATAAAAAATCCTAAGGATTGGGTCGTTTACTTTACCGGCTCTAGGACCCAGGGCCGTCTGAAGCGCACATGGCAAAGTGTGGCCGCTCTGGTACGAGAGGGGATGGTCGGTCCGCTTCACTCACTACTCCCCAGCATCTCCCTCTCTCCCTTCTGTCTTTTCTACCGCTCCCTGCCATACCACGCCACATGAGCGACACCTCCACTCACAAACATTTTAGCTAACACATGTATTCGTACGTGTTTTCGCGTGTGTTCCCCCAGACCGTTGCCCACCAGACGTCTGGTGTTGTAAGGAAAAGTTTTTGACAGCCTCTTCCTTGGAGTGACAGCCCTGCCGCGTTTCTTTGGGAGTCTTGTGGTGAAGCCTGTATTTTCTTTCTTTTTTTCTTTATTTTTTACCCCCCCATTTAGTCCTTCCTCTTTAACCTGTATCTCCATCCCGTCACCTGTGAGAAGTGTCTCGTCCTGCTGCAGTCTGACCGGAGCGCTTTGCCCCCCCCTCCGGTTTCACCCCCACCGAGGAACCATCATGAGAGCCTGGAGGCGGCGGAGGAACTTTGCGTTTCTGATCTTCGCTCTCTGCTTCTGGTGCCTGTCCACGGCGACAGAAAATGCTGACAACACGGTTTACAACACACAGGGAGGTAAGTAAAGCCAAACATAACTGTTTAACATTTCTGTCATTGGTCAATTGGCTTATTTTCTTGTAGTGCTGCAGATGCTGAGGCACTATTTGGTCAAGTTAACATGTATTTTTAGCTTGTTTGGGCTGCATTTCATTTACATTTCAGTAGGATACATACAGTGTGAGTTGGGTTATCTTGTTTATAGATACTCCAATGAGTTAAAGGACTAATCTGCCTTGTTTTCATAGATGTAGCCATTTGATATGCCTGTTGTAACACACAGTATTTTGACATGACTCTCGTCTTGAGGCTTCTCTCATTGTCATGCTGTGCATTTCACACATGAGGCAGCCAGAAGGGAAATAGAGTTTGTTGTTTTTGTATCCATCTTTCTGCTCAGATGGAACAATAAAGGGAAGTCAGACTGCTGCCAGGATGGACAGATGAGTTTAACATCCAGGAGGATACAGCCTTATCTTTAGGTTGTAAACATAAAACCAAACAGGATGTCATTTTTATTCGGCTGCTAAATTTAATCTGCTGAATGACTAAGCCAGTGATAACCGGGTATTGTGTGTGTGTGTGTGTGGGATAGAGCACGTGCCAGGATACAAATGTTTGTTTGTCTGTGTGTCAGTAATGTGTGTGTGCAGTAGCAAGACTAAATGGCAAAAGATATAGACAGAAAACAAAAATACATGTTTAGAGATTCACCCAAGCTGGCAAGCATCCAGCAAGCTCAAAAAATATCAGAGAGATTTAAAAAAAACAACTCTAAGTAAATGATCTTTTAATCACAGATGATTCAGATACATATGTACTGCTAAAACACTGCATGTCATCACCACAGTTAGAGAGTACCATAGGTGCACAATGCTAACAAGTCCTGAGAAGAGAAGATTAAAAAAAAAAAAAATCCACACTATGGTAAAAACAGAAGTTTAAATGCAAAGCAGGACCAGGCTTTTTCTTTAAAAAATTGCACACAGTTTTTATTGTTATAGATTTGGTGCTAACAAACATGAAGCCTCGGGGTTCATCATTAATAGTCCTGCACAAATTGTAGCAAAGCTTCCCCTGAAAATTACCCATGCTGCTGGCAAAGAGGTAGAGAGATGCAGTTCAGGAGATGTTTACCCCACACATCATCTCAGTGTGGGGTCATTAAAGCTCTCATTCTGAGGGTTAGCTGATATATGAATGCAGGGAGTAAAAATAGTTTTAAAAGGTAGTGTGAGTATTGAAATAGGGCAGTATGTACCAGCTCTTTGATGTCAGCAGGATACTGACTTCAGCTTCTCCCTCAAATGTTTGTCACAGCCTCCCTCCACCTCAGTGGAGACAGCGCGACAGTGTCTTTATCATGGTGTAGTTAGTGAGCCAGTGCTCAGGGACTTTGAATGAAGGTAGAGGCAGGCTGTCCCTCAGATCTCCTGAAACATTGTTTAGATTGGTTTATCTTATTGGAAATAGATCACATTGATCACACTGATTTCTTTCAACCATGACTAATCACTTTAACCAAAGAGTTATTTAAAACCCAAACCATGATCATTCCCTAACCCTGACAAAGTCGTCTTTGTGCCTGAACCCAACCAAACCTTAACCATTGCAATGTCAGATCAGAGAACAGTGATTTGTTACAGTTGTGGAAGACACTGTCAAAAGGTTTCATCCTGCAGAGAGGGGCAACATTTGTCATTCTGAAAGCCATTTACAAATCATGCATTTTGTCATTTAATTTGAAGGACTTACAAATTAAATAGAAATATAGCTGGAAGATGAATTTACACATAAGCAGAACAGAATACCAGTTATTGCCTGGGAGTAATATTCATCCCTACATGCATTTTGAGTATAAAGTGGTGGTATCCATTTGGCCAAGATAGCTTGACTCAACAGTGGCCTAAATCCGGCACAACTGGTTGCCTGACTTTAGCCAGATTTGTGGTGAACACCCTGCCAGAATCAGCCAAACTTGGACCGACGCCACGAGCTGACTCTTGCCCAAAGTTAGCATGATTGCTGCTAACTGAAACACATTCTCAGCCCAAAGCCTGCACCTGCAAAAAAACCCAAATCTGGCAGCCATATATGGACCAGAGCTGACTGACATTCGGTCCCCTCGGGTGCCAGTGCACCCCTGAGTGTGCCAACACTCAGCTGCAATTGGTTACCTGGATAGAGTTCAAAAATTGTGTTGTGTTAGCAGTTACTCAAGTAAGTGATGCATCAGATATTAAGGACTTTCTCTAGAGGGATTTTGAAAGTGTCATGTTGAGTATATCCTTGCCTTGAAGCCAGTAATACTGCACTACTGAGTGTGTTCCCAAGAAAAATTCTACAAATGAAAGCACTGTAAAAGTTAGCAGGTAGTTTGAACTTCAGTTCTTCAGTTGTTGTTTTTATTGTTGAGTACTGGAAAGGAAAATAAGGATATTTAAGAAATTTATTTTAGCATTCACTTGTTAATTCATTGTCATATTGTCTGTCTACCTTTGCTTAAAACCCCAAAGAAAATGTTGGCTTTATTAAGATGTATACATGAAATCATCACTAGGATGACTGATGGCTCCGTGAATGTTTCTTGGAATCGCAACACATTTCTTGTTTAAAGCCAAAAGAACTGCCTCAGACTCACAAGTTAAAAGTCAGGTGATCAGTAGTTGGATCGGCCATTGGCTCATTAGCTTTCCAAAAATGTTGTTTATATTAATGACTGGACTGTTGAGTGCATTTGAAAAAACATTTGTGAATCCTTGAATGAAGCGTTATCGGGCGTTCAGGGCTCAATTGCCTTCTGAACTTTTACAGCAAAGATAAAAGAAGTCCCGTAAGAGCAAGAATCAAGGAGGCTGTGTTTACAAATCTTTGATGAATCGCTCTGTCTGTGGCTCTCTGTCTCTGCGTGTCTCTCTTTGTCTCTCCTCTGCATATCAACTGTTTTTCTAGAGGTCTGATCTTTTTTCTTTTTTTTCTGGGCAGAGGAAGCTCAATAAATAATTAGAGACAGAAGCAAATGACCTGGATTAGATTTGAGGATATCAGCTGGTCAGACCGCAGCGTCAGACAGAATTAATTAAAAAGATTAGAATGTCTGTGTTGTCTAAACACACTGGCGGAAAGGAGAATAAAACCTGCCCTGAGTGCCCTGAAACAAGAAGACGTTCGCACATACACACACGTACACAGTCCCTTTTGGCCTTTGAGGAGCATCACCCACCTTTCAGCACAGTTTCCTGGGATGTAACTCACATCCATCCTCCAGTCTGAGGTGGAACGCTGACGTATGGCTGGGTTAAAAAAGAAAAAAAAACCTTTCTGCTAAAGCCATTTAGGAAACAACCTCACCCTGGTCTGTCTTTTAGACCCTTGGGGTGGCTGTCGCTTGACATTTTGAGGACAGGCTGGCATTGATTTGTTGGCCACGAGGGAACGACACACACAGTTAGAAACGTCTCCCTCTGTTAAGCATCATTGGTCATTATAGCCATCAGTGTGATTTAGCTTCCCGCTGCTCACCGCGAGCTGCTCTGCCCGAGGATGACGGGATCAAAGATATAACAGATAAGCTTATGTTATGAGATGGCAGCGTAACACACAACACATAAACCAGCGGCACATGCAGCTCATAGATCCATACTGCTGTGTGATAATCTAACAAAGTAACACATCGAATAATGCTCTGAGCAGTTCCAGATTAACAGAGTGAGAAGGAAGAGATGAGGGAGAGGGGAAAGAAAGAGAGTGTGTGAGAGATGTCTTGTGAAATCTGGGTGTTAGACAACTAAAGAGCTGCAGACCACCACTTGCAGAACCCTGACAGACAGCAGTCAGTCATTGGTGCAATAGAGGGTGGGTGCATTTCCTCCCAATCTGCATCATCCTTCAGAGAACCAAAAGAGACACAGAGACAGGTGCGAAGGCAGCCACCTACCTCCCTCATCCATTTACCTCAGTGATTGAATGTGTCATACTTCCTGTGAAGCGCAGATATTTTCGTGGGACAGACAATTTTCTCCAAAATGAAGAAAAAAATATTACTTTTTTTGTGGTGCAAAGAGAGGAAGAAAGGAATAATGAATAGATGTAGACTAGGAAGGGAACAGGGAGTCACTGCTGTCACAACTTATCTGTGAAAAGCAAGCTCTTGATATTTATGCTCGAATGCAGAATGGAGGAAGATATTGGATTTGTGAGAGGTGCACACACGCAGTCGTCGGTTCTCACATTTATAAACGAATGAGAGGCTAGAGGTGCAGCAGAGGGAAGGGGGAGTATTTTGGCTTTACACAAAAGAGTTGGTGAACATATTAATTCTTTAGAACAGCGGTGACTTGTTTGCTTTTCTTTGACAGAGCACTCTTCAAGAAATATTAGGATTCACTTGGATGAGAGTAAAGACAGAACAACAAAGTTGGCTGACGCAACAACATGATTTGGGTTTGAGACTCATGCAGCGGCACAGCAGGCTGAACCCTGCAGGTTGCCCTACATCAATAAATTCACAACAGAAAGGTCATGGCACCTCTGTGTCAGTGTGTTTACAGTGAGACATTGTTGATTGGAGTCCAGCCACACTCTTAGGCCATCAGCCTTTATGGTTTGTGGAAGCTTTTGATGGAGGGAATAGAAGCTGTTTTGAAAGAATATTATATCAAGTGAACACCTTTTGTAAAGAAAAACCTGTGGGGCAGAGGTTGTTGTGCTTTGCCAGCAGCAATTTGGGACCTATTGATCCTCATACGCGTTTCTGTGTATGTGTGTATGCATGTTATGGAGGAACAAATACTTGAATTTCCTTGCTTGTGTTGCTGTTTATGGTTTTTGTACAGATTTAGAAGATAGCCAATGAATATATTATATCTGTTACACGTATTTTGTAAGAATATAACAGTATAAATAAAGATGCTGAACTTAGACAGAGTGGTGCTTTGAGTTTAGTGCTAATGTAAGCATGCTGACATGTTTGCAGCGACAGTAATGCTGATGGTTACCATGTTCAACATGTAGTTTAGCATGTTAGCATCCTAATGTGCTAACTAGCCCTAAATGCAAGGTAATGGTATTGTTGTTAGTTTTTCAAGTATTTAGTCATAAACTGTATTGGAAAAATTTACATTTTGACCAGATGGTGGCACCAGATGAAAAGTCAGAGGATCTCCAAAGTTATTGCAGTTTATCCTGAAGGGGACATGAATGTCAGTACAAAATTTCTTAGCAATCCATCCAATAGTATTTGAGACATTTCACTCAAAATCACAAATGTCAATTTCATAATGGCAGTAAATGAAAGGAAGGAAATGTCAGAGAATCACCAAAGCCAGTAGGATTCATCCTGTGAGGACCATGAGTATCTGTACAAAAATATCATGACAGCCCATCCACTGGTTGTTGGAACAGGACCAAAGTAGTTGACTGACCGACTGACATTGCCATCCATATTCGCTGAACCCTGTCTCCCCCACAAATGGCTGTTAGGTGACCCAGCATGTGTGATAAGTTCCTGTTAATCCCCCAAATCCTGCAAGCTGAAATCCCCATAGCTCTGAGACATAATGCCCAAATCTGTGCGGGACAAGATGGGAATTAGCTTTTCCACTGTTGCTCCCACAGGATAGGAATGGGACACACAAGCAGATCTCACCACCCCACCCCGAGAAGTCTCCTGTTACCATTATTTCAGTTTGCGCCAGTGACCTCGTAGGTTACTCTTTCAGGCCAATAATGGGCTGTTCTGTTTGGAATGGATCTGGGGGGTCCCACATCCAGGATTAACACCTTCTCAACTTCAGCGCTAATTACTCCAGTGTGTCATCGCAGGGGAAAGTGAGCGAGTGAGTGATTAGGGAGTTGATAAAAGGAGGGATTGTTGAAATGAGGCAATGAGGGGGCACTTAAATTCTCAACTCCTGTGAAAGGCTTTGGGACTCTTTGTTTCTCTATGTGCCTCTCAGCACCATTTTCTCTCTGTCTCTCACCCTGGTCTCACACACTGTGAATAAGAAGCTCATAATGTTAATGTTCTTTATTGGAAGTCACATTGTATACTTTCTTTTTTCTTTCTCTATTAGATTCTGCTCCAGCCCTTTTCTGCTTTCCATGTACAGAGATGCTGCTATTGCTTAGTAGAAGTAACTGTAGTAGAAGTTCCTGTATTCAGTCAGGAGTGTAACTTTATATAGCCACACTACTGGCATGGCAATGGGGATGACAGTGTGAACCTGCTGTTCTGTTAGTCGGTAAGTCTACAGCTGTAAGCTGTTTGTACAAACAATCATGGTCACCGGAGGATGAATCCCTCTGACTTTGATATTTCCCTAACTTTTCTTCTAACGCCACCATGAAGTTGAAAATTGTTTCTTTTTAAATGAAATGTCTCCATCCATTGTCAAATTTGGTACAGATATTCATGGTGTGCAGCAATCCCATGACTTTTCCTCTAGCACCACCAGCAGGTTGACATTTGTCATTTTTAGTAACCATGAGCAATTTTTACATAGATTTCCATGAAATATGGTAAAGAGTCGCTAAAATGACTCACAGTCTTGTTAACAATATTGTTTATTTTTGGCACCTTTCACTGCATTAAACTTTAACACTACCAATTGAATCTAGCCACTTGACTCCTACACATATGACATCTTATGGTGAAAGGAGACTTGATAAGTATCTCAAAAATATGCAACAGTAAAACATTAAAAAGCTAAACAAAACAAAAAAGTCATAAGCATTTAAAAAAAGCAAAAAACCTTTATTCTTTCACCCAAAAAGAAGGCTACCCATGGAGTCAGGGCAAAAAATAATAGTTTTTTCCCCTCTGATGTTAGGTCTGAATCAATCCAGTAGAAATGTAAAAACATATGTGAAGAGGGCTTTCAGACTTTGCCTTTGAACATTCAAGTGCATGGACGTTACAGCTCTGACCAGTGTCTTGTGTTGTTGAATGTACTGTTATTTCCATCTTATTGCTGGAGAACATGAACCAACATAGTGTAAGCTAGCCAGTTTATTATGTTGCTCAAGATGAAACGCAGAGATGAAAAATACATTTGTACATTTACTCTCTACTGAGAAAAGAAGCCTATATGTGTGTTTCATTGCAGGGCTTATTTTCCTTGAATACTTGTTTTATCAGCTGAAAGAGTCTTTTCTTTTAAGTTGCTTTTAGCATCTCTACTTTTACAAGTCTTTCATGAGTCTAAGAACATCATATTAAAGATGAACTACGTCAGTGGCAGTGGGTTTAAAATTGATGTCAGAGGAGTAGTTATATGACATTTTTACTTCCAGGAACGGCTCTGTTAAGATAGTCATGAGCTGTACTGTTTCAAAGCTGCCTCATTCATCATTCTCTTTGTTAAGGGCTCTTTATATCTAAGGGCACAGTGCAGGTGTAGCATCCAGTGCCGCATTTAGGTCAGTGGTGCTTTCATACAGGATCAGTAATTGGATGAATACAGAAGTACCCACTAAGGTGTTTGCAGAGCTCCTTTGTTCCACTTTGACCTAAAAGATGAAAACATTTTAGCATCTTTAATCCTCAGATTTCTTGGGTGAGGGAGTAAAGAACCTGGGGCATCATCTTCACAAAATCAGAGCACTTGAACACCACTCTTCTTGTATTTCTCCTCCTTTCATTCCTCTCTTTTTCAGATGGTTATCCCATGTGCATTGTGTTCTGTTGTATGTGCCCCTAATTTGTATTGCAAGTACTTGTGATCAGGTCAATAAATGTAGAACAAACGAAAGAGCAAACCTGTCCACAATGATAATAACACCTGTCTCATGTCCATTCAGTGGTTTTAGCTTGGCTCAATACCTTGTTATTTTTTGATCGATATGTATGATCAATATAGTAGGCACTCCCAGAAATGGTTCTGGGTTACATCCAGATTTCCATCAAATCCAATTGCAACAGTTGAACTCACCTCTGCTGTGTGTTGCTTGTCAGCTTTTTGGCACAAGACTTTCTTTTTTTTTTTCTTTTTTAAGACAGTTGTCCTTGTGTATAATCATGGTACCTTCATCTTCCTTTTCTTTGCTTAAAGAGGCTTTTTCAGTGAGTCACTGTTGGCAGAAATTCACCTTTTGAGGGCATTTGCAGATGTATCACAGGGGTTTGATTGGAGACTTGGGGGGCGACTTATGCAACTGCTGTGCAGATATTGAACATTAAATCTTCGCTATTATCAAATCCATAATCAGAGTTCTTATCCTCTGATCCACTTTTATTAAAGGTCTGTTTTCCGTGTTGAGAAATAACTGAAAAGTCATGTCTCGGGGGCCCTGCTGTGTTTCCTCGCTTTTATATTTGACCTCAGTTGAGAGCTGTAGAGATGAGGCCTGTGTGGTTAGAGCAGCTGAGACAGAGGTTATCTATCTATTGACAGTGTGTAATAGGAGCATTTCACAATATCATAGTATGGTTTGGAACGCATCAACACTATTAAATATGATCCTCGACTTGTTCTCCTGTCGTCTCCTGTGTGTCTCTGCTTTTCATTTGAGATTCTCCTCTCCATTTACTTTCAAATGTGTCAGCAGCAAAGATGAAATACTTTAGGTAATGATGAGGGATATTTTCTACAGTATTGTACAGTATTGTAATTATGACATGTTCGTGTTAGATCTGAAATGACAACCTGATTATATGGTCTTCTTACTTATGATAGTAAACTCAATGCCTTACTGAGTTTTTTGACAACATCAACTACATCAACTTGAGCTTTAGAAAATTACACTGGACAATTTTTTTTACTCCATTTTCTTACTTACTTCTTTCTTATTTTATAGGCCAAATGATCAGTCACTCAACTGACCAAATAGTCATCAAAACCAAATTTATATTGATAAAATAATCTCACCATAATGTTAACTTAGTCGCTGTTGTAGAGCTTTTGATCATATCATATAAGCAGATCAAGTTTTCCCAGTTGTTGTGGAACTGTGCATCATGTTTTCTCAGCACCTCAAGGACTTCTCATCCATGTTGGCTTAAAAGTTGAGCTTAAAAATTCATGCGAGACCTTGGAATCAGCTTTGGATGAAAATGTCACTCACAAGGGACATTTAGTTGCTGTTCTGAGGCTTTCGATTGCATGATCGAGTGAACTTTTGCACTAAATCAAAACATGAAATCATTTTTCTTTTCTATGGAAGTACACTGCATAGTTTGTATGCTAATGTTATTTAAGGCTAATGAGATTGCAGGAGGTCTCTGAAGCACCACTGTGATGTTAACTCTCTCTTGTAGTCTGTGAACACCTTGCCTATAGACTACCACGTGTCCTTTATCCTCCCTGCTTTGACCTTGCTTACATTGTTTATTCTCTTGTTTGTCTCCAGAGAGGGACTCTGTGGTAGCACTGCTGATTGAGCAGACACAGTATTAGGTGTGAATGCAAAGCAGCATATCCTATCACTAAAACTATAGACTAAAATGTGGATATTGCTGCACAGTGCATTTTTCAACATATTATTTATGCATGTATAGTTTCCTCGCTTTAATCACACCAACAATATGTACACCCGTTTCCTCCAAAAAGATAAATGAAAAAAATAAACAAATAAATGTGAAAGACATTAAGAAATCTCTCTGATGTAGCAGGCAACTTAAGTGTCTATAATGAGGTTGATTTTTGTCCTGAGTCCAGCGGCGCCCTCTGTTTGACTGAAGTAATTGTGGCTCATTTTGTTTGTTTATATTGTTAGCTGTGTCACTTCCCTGCTGAGTAAAGTGGACATCAGGTCCTGTTTGAATTCACATTGCCTACCGGTTAATTAGTAATAAAGTTTATGCTTGGGATGGAATGCTAAAACGGCAGAAGAAAAAAAAATCACCCCTGTTAGATTATCAAAATGGAGTTAGCTGTAAAGGAGATCTGGTTTGTTAAGCTATTTAAAGAGAGAGTGACGGAAAGATGTTTTTGGCTGCCAAACAGAGCTTGTGTTTTTTAGATGTATGACCCGCAGCTGATTCTCCCTTGTGTCCAATATGCGGATACAACTGTGGTTGGCTTAGCAATCAAGATACTCTGCAGAAAACATATGGGATTAACCCAGTTTTAGTTTGAATTTCAAAGGTTCCCAAAGAGGGGAAAGCCCATGAGAATGATCATGAATGTCATATTTCTTTGCTGTTTGAAGGCAATGCTTCTTTTTTTGGGGAGGGCTGCAATGACGGATGTTGCATACAAACTTTAATCTTTATCCAAGCTAATGCTGAGGCCTTGAAAAGCACTGATACAGCATGCAGCACTCTTGCACACACAGCACACATACACTTTAATTTTCACATTAAAGGGGTCAGTATGCTTCAAACGCAGTGTTTGTTGGATTGTTGAATGGTGTATGAAAGCCCTGATTTGTTTTTAGGGGGTGTGGGGGGGGGGGTGCAAAAAATAATTTTCAGAAACCAGCAATCTGCCGAGCATCCTGTCTTCACGCAGCAGGTGTGCAGAGGTGAGAAAGTAGGCAGGGTTTGAACTTCACTCTCAAACCTTCTTTTTTACTCTTAACACTACTTTCATCACTTTCCATGTGAACGAACAAGTGCAACAGCACAGATGCCTTCGAGGAAAGGCTGTTGTGAAGTTCAAAATTCATTATGTCTCGCCGCCTCTACGACAGGAGGCTTTTCGCAGCGCTTTCAAGTGTGACTTTTCAGAGCAGCCATAAAAAATTTTTGCCCTACGGATGTGGTCGGACGACACGTCTCCTGAACCAGTTTGTATTCGAGCCTCCACCCTCCTCCCTGAATTGGTATTGTTGTTTAATTAACACAAACTCGTTTCAGTATCTGAAAGATCTAAATGAATTGCGAGGGACACCAGTGGAAGTGCTCTAGTCTTTTATTAACAAGACGTCTGCCTGACTTTCCTTTTATAGCTCCTTTTTAATGGCACTCCAGCCACAGCCTGTGGTCTCAGTCATGCTGCTCCGTCTGTCTAACGTGGTTTTCATGCACCACTAAAACTAACAAACTACCGTCGGCACATGTTCAAATACCCCATTAAATATCGGAGGCCCCTTTTATGCCCTTGTTAGCTTATTATGCACTGTGGATAAATGGAGAGTCTGGGCCATACTGAGAGCGCAGGGCAACTGCCGTCACAGGCTGTTTGAAGTTGCAAGAAATGCAGTTGTGTCATGGCTGAATTTCGTCGTCTTCATCTTCAAAAAACATCAGACTTTTAAGAGACAGACGCTTGAAAATGGAGACGTCTCCAGCCGAGAAGAAGAGTAAATAAAAATATGTTAGTCTGTAGTATCGCTGCTCAGTGTACTACTGAACTCTTGTTGTACCCTGCACGATCTTACACACGCACACACAGACACAAAGATGCCTTACGACTCTCAAGGGATTAGGGAACAGGCCTGGACCTTATACGCACAGTAAATAGAGACGCAGCACGCACCCTCAGTCGTCCTTTGGTGAGTGTGAAACCTCAAACAAACTCTCCCCTCTAACGCTCCCTCCCCGCTTCATCTCCACAACTCCTCTCTGGGTTTGTAACATTTATTGGGCTTCACAGGAAGCCTGCTACAGTACAGACATGCTCAGTAAGACCATGGGAGCATCAGGGACAGCCTCAGTTTTCTATGGGGGAAGAGCTGAGAGAGACACGGAGAGCACAGAGGGAATTATGACTATGATTCCCACATTCTGCTTGAAGCCACTGATCCGGTTTATTATACTTCATCCTATGCTATATATACATCCTGTAGTGTTGGCCTCCCAGATGAGTAGTCTTTTAAGAGCTAATTTGCATAATTGGCTCCTAACTTTGTTAATTTCACTTTAGTAAGAGTTTAATAGATATATGATATGTTGAAGAGAGAAAATGAAAAGGAGGAGTAAACAGAGAAAAGCAGCAGACTGCAGTGCCAGCAGTAAATGAAAGAGGGAAGGATAGAAACAAAAATAAGAAGTGGAAAGGACAATTTCATCCTGCCAGTTGTTTTCTGCTCCATTCCTGTCTGGAGATATCGTAAAGTCTGAGTTCCTCATAAACTGCGTGAGAGCATCTATTATTGATGCTCTGTCTGTGGCTGTGGTCCTATTGCAGAGGCCCTTTGGGGGACAGCACATCTCCTTGCAGGAACAGGAGTGAGCTTTTACTCTTTCTCAGCAACACAGTGCACAGTCTTTAATAATGCTGTGCTGAGTGTCTGAGGCTTCCCTGCCTTTGTTGCAGGGTTGTTTTTTTTTTTTTTATCGTCTAAACATTGTGCTTGAATTATTGAGGACATTACAGAGTTTTGACCCATATGGCTGACCCCTTTGTCTGCATGCTAGTTTAACTAAATCTACTTTATAAGCATCTGTGATTTTCTTTGTGGCGTGATGTTAAATTTCATAATTCAAGTCAAATTAAATCTACGCTGATGCTCTTTTCGCAGGAAGTATTCCAGACGAGGCTAAGCAGCGAGGGGAAGCAACCAAACCAGAACGCCGCGGGACCACCGTACCTCTGCTGCTGAGGGGCAAAGAGCTCAGACCTCTCAGCCAGCTCACGGCCGGGGTAAATACTCACAAGGTCACTTAGCGGCACTAGCTTAATTGCTAATAACCTGGCTCAGAGCTGATGCCAGTGTGAATGCAAGAGCTCAGCCAAGTACAGATGTCTGGCTTTTAGTTTGACATAACCACAGTACACAGTTGCCTGCTTCCCCGCTTTCTTGATTTTCTTTTAGCAGAAAATCCCTTCCTCAGCTCTGTTTATCCTCTCTGTTGTGGTTTCTCTCCTTGCTCGCACCCTCTCATTTCTTTTTAGTATGTCCCCTTTTTGTTTGTCGAATAAGAGCCTGCCCTGCTGGCGATACACACTGTGAAATTATTCCTGAAACCCGTCAGGCTTTTGGCAGTTCTACAACTCAGTAGTGCATAAACCTAATGCTCTGAGAAAGATTCAGGATCTTGAAGCAGCCTTGCAACACCTTGCAAATTGTGTCATTTCTTTTCCTTTACTATAAAATATATGTTAGATTTAAAAATAAATACTGCACGCAGTCAAATCAGCCCACTCTGGACTTTCTAGACAGGCAGGGAAAACCAGTCTGTCCAACTACAGCTGGAAAAGAAAATGTTTGAAATTCGGCATCCCCCGCCACAACTTAAAGAAACTTTTCCAGAGCAGGGAAATGCGTAGGTGTTGAAAACCCCCTGAGAAATCAAACATTTTTTCCTGGTGCAGGGAAGTCACCATCTGAGAGAGTTGTTTTTTCCAGCCTTATGCTCCTTTCTCAGAGTCAGTCAGTAGAAGAAGGGCAGTGATGTTAATTACACAAATTGTTTATCACAAACACGTCACATAGGCACGAGGGAAATTAAACTTCCTCTTTCATGGAGTAACTCTGCTCTCTGTTTCCTATACATTGGGTATGTTTACCCATCAGCTACTGCTGACATAAGCCATTTTTGTCGAGGAGATACAATGGTTTTACAGTAGGCTATCTATAAACCGACCCTTCCTAAATTAACTGACTGCTAGGGCAGCTGCTGATTGTCTTATCAGAGGCTGCACTGACTTGAACCTCCCTGGATGCCAGATTTATATAGCTGCCTCTTGTGCCAATAGAAGGTTATCAAGCAGTCGTAAAGCATTGCCGAGTCATTACTTACAGTCTTTGCTGGACCTGTGATGTGACATGGACTCACCGCACGCACACACACATACTTGCAGCCACACTTAGACACACACATGGACACACTGACTCTCAGAAAAAGCTGAAGGCCGACTGGAAAAGAAAAAGTGTTGGCCCGAGGGCACCGGTCAGCAGACATAACAAATGTCACTGGGAAAAGGACACAGTACGTCTGAAATATCAGCTGATGATACATAAATGCCTCACTGTGCATGTCTGACAGTTTCTGTTGGTCTGCTGGATAGGATACATGAATCCTTAAATTTTGTCCGTCTTTGTCTTATGTTTTTTTTTTTAAATTTTTTTGAGGATTAAATCATAAAATGACATTTGACACTGTGAACATAATCTCCTGCATCACCTTCATTCCCCAGGTTCTTGCAGCCATAACTCAGTGGCACCAAAGTACTTCCATAATCATAACAGATGTTACTGCACTGATATACAGCTTTTCTGTCAAAGAAACTTCTTGTAATATTAACAATTAACAATCTGACAAATGTATTCCAGGTTAGGTAGAAAATCCTGTCCGTATGCAGTATTTAGCTTTATGTTTGCAGATAAGACTGTCTATTGTACCAATTATTTGTAACAAAAACGGCAATTTAAAATTGTAATCCTTCTTCCAGGCCAGTTTGGCGACACCCTTCTGTGGTAACAGCAAGCGTGGTTTAATACAACAGTGAACTGGTGAATCTTTTCACAGTGCAGCCAAACACGGGTTGTTTTAATAAAGAGACACCGTTTGGCTTTTTCCATCATGTCATTAGCAGCCATAATATGATTTCATGCTGCACACAGCATGAGTTTTTTTCCACAAATTAATTTGGTCACTTTACCGAGGAGTTGGAGGTGTGCAGCCTCTCCTCACTGTGGTAGCTCATTATTATCCATGTACTTAACTGCAAAAATGAAAAATTTCATTTCTTGAAAATAATAAGGATGGTCGATTTCAGTTGTGAAACTAGTCCAGTGTACCTACATTTGTGTCACGCACAGACTTGGGAAGTGTAGGATGTAGAAGCTTTCTTCCTGTTCCTCTAACACTATTGTGCCTTACCACATCCTGCCTTGTGTACAGCCTGTGTGTCAAAGAACGGTGAAGCTTCACACAAATGCTGATCCACAGGCAGGATGGGTGAGATCCGGGCACCACCTCAACACTCCTGTCATCTTTTTTTTTTTGTTTCAGAGTTATCCTGCGTCACTCCAGCTGCTGGTACGTGCGGAAGGTGAAGAGCTGATCCTTTTGCTGGAGAAAAACGAGTGAGTTCACCTCTGATTCATTGTAATTCTGTTTCCATACCCATCGTGAGCACCATGACAGAGGAAACTAGATATTTATTATGTTAATCACACGCAGAGCCAATAGATGAACCCACGCTCCATGGTTGGCTGGAGTTATATATGCAAGAGGAGGAGAAGTTGTATGGGTCTGGGTTATGATATAGTGTATTCAAGGAGGGAGAAAATAATATGTCCCCTAGTGATTGGACTCTTTTATGGTTCAGTCTCTCTGAAGGGCCAAGAGATGAAAGCTGATAAAGAATAAGGCAGAGGAGAGCTCTGAGGACGGAGCTTTCTCTCTCCTCTCATCACTCCACTCCCTTCCAGAATGCAGAAAAATAACTGAACTTTGAAACGAGGGGTGGGCATCATGCAGAGTTCATAAACATGTAGATACACACATACTCACGCACAAACTGTTTCATATAGAGAGGAAAGATCGCTGTAAAGCCAAGAGAAAGCAGGCGTAAAAGCCAGGTTACACATCGGGGGTGAAATTTACAATCTCACAAGACTGATGGCACCGCTGACTCGGGTCTTGTGTTTGCCAGTGTTTTTTATTCAGAGGGAGTGGAGACACAATATTTTACCTGCTGCTTTGGGACACAGATATTGACTCTGCAATCATGGACTTGGTTGACAACTGGTCAGACCTCCCATCGGTGGTAACTCTGGGACACACACACAAATCAGACTGCTGAGATTTTCAGACTGCAGAACCTTAGTGGGAGTTTGAAAATGAAAAACAACTACTTTTGTCAAAATTTAGTAATGAATTGATTCACATACTAATTCTCTCTTTGCATGCAACATATAAAAGCCAGTAACTGCAAATCTGAAACTACGAATAGAAAGATTTAAAGAGGCTATTACAACAAACTGACTAATATGTCAATAACTCACTACTGTTCCTTTGTCTTATCCCCCCACCCACCCACCCATAACTCAAGGTACCCTGCCAACCTTCACAAACACAATTCAAATTTCTTGCCAAACAAACTAAAAACTTCCCATAAATGTAATGTCACTGTCCAGAAATTACACACTCCTTAGAAAAACACTGTCCCGACTGACCCCCCTCCATTCCCCGTTCTCTGTGTGACCACTAGTGACCTCAGCATCAGCTGTGAGTCATCCGTCACCAGCCTGAGGCCTGGGAGCATGCTGCCATTCCCGTCCGGCCTGTTCCCTGTCAGGCCAGATGTGTCCTCTGATATCGCTTCACCAGTTCAGCCAACCTAGAACAGGTGGTCTCTGACCTCTACGTGTGTCTGCTTTTGTTGAGGCAGTGACCATTCTGTCTGGAGAGGAAGTAAAGATGAGGGTGCATGAAAGGAAAGCGCTCAGGATGTACAGATGCCTTGAGATTTTTCTGAATAATTTACAGTAATACTTTAAATTAGGCAACACTGCTCCAATGTGTACTGTATATTTTCCTGCATGTAGCTGAGATAGTTTTGAAAGCTGGTACAATTTCATTTTGTTACCCAAAGCCACCCTCCTGGCCTCACTTACTGATGCATGTTGTCAGCGTGAAAATCTTCATTGAATATTCCTCATACCAGCATCTTATTTTTTCACACCACTCTCCATGCTTAATGCCGCGAGGCTGCATGTCAGGAATAGGTTTGCCTTTTAATGGAACTCAGTGGGAATGTTCAGACTTTACTGATTCTAAAAATTGCCTCGGCTCTGATAATGGACTTGATCATTGGGTCAGTATGTGGCTGCTATGATGTATAGCTCCTTTTCAACAACAGCAAAATCTCAAGTCATTGTTACAAAGGTGTTTTGAGGAGGCAGCTAGTCTTCAGATCCTTAAAGCCCTTTAATTCTAGTCCAAATCGCAACATTTCTAAAACAAGGATTTATAGGGAACATGCATTAAAATGTGTCAAACACATCTGTAATATAATGCTCCAAAATAGCATGTAATGGTTGAATATTTAACTCCACGTAAGCATGGTTTTGCTTTGAAGTATCCTTGCGCTGAGGAACATATACAATGTGGAAGTTGTTTAACTTTAATGCTACTTAAGGAGAAATGTGGTGGAAAATATTGAAAGTTTAGAGGTTTAAAAAAAATGCTGAATCGAGGGAAGAAAGAACTAACAACCATTAAGTGTTGTGAAAGTGAATAGATCTGAACTCAGAGCTTGTAAGTGGTACTTCTTTGTGCTGAGTTATGGCGGGTTTTCTGTGAAGGCTCATCCTTTTTTTTTTTTTTTTGGGTGAATCTGCTGAGCCTGTGCGGTACACTCATTTGGCACTGCTGCAGAGCACACCTGTTCCAAGGCCACTGTGAAATGATCTCGGCCCTCACCAATATAAACACTCTACCAGATCCAATTAATAAGCTGCTGTTTGTTAGCCGCCTGGCCCTGCCCCAGGAAAACTTGGCCACTGCGAGACAAGTACAGATCTAGTGAGGAGAGAAATCAGTGGGGGTCCGCTGTTGGTGGGTGTATGTGTGAGGGGAGTCCTTCCATAGGTGGTGTGAATGTAGTTCCAGTAACTAATGTGTGCGTGTGTGTGTGTGTGTGTAAGAGAGTCAGTCCGTTTTGCGTTTTTTTTTTTTTTTTTTTGGTGTGTGTGTGTGTGTACACCTTGTAAATTTTGCGGTCACTGCAAAAGCACCACAGCTTGGACTGAGTTTGATTTCCCTGGGTGCCAGAGGCCACCTTTTTTGTGTCCTTGCAGGCCACTGGGATCAAACTGTCTGAACAAGAATAATATAGTATAGGCAGTGAGTGGACTGCTTCTGTATTTTACAGATATTGTGTCACTTTTACAAGCTATCACACCAAGCACCATCATCATCATGTCAGCTTTGTACCTGAGCAGCTCCTTGGAAAGTGACTTAAATCTGCCTCTCTTATACTCTGCTACTTATGAACTACTTTTTTCCACATTACAGTTTTATTCAAAATAGACAACATGAGTGAAATGGAGAAAACGTTTTCCCATTACTCTGTCATGTTTTCTTTTTCCGCAAGAGCAATGGGAATGGCCGTGTCATATACAATATTTAAGGACTGACGTGTTGTACAGCGCAAACAGAGCTGGGCAGACATGCAGACTTGTGCCAGCAGCGGCTGCTTTGATGTATAGCATTGATCAATGGCACAGTTGGCCAGCTTCAAATGATTAATGGTGGTCGTATGGGACATTCCACATTAGTCTTGATTAAAGACTTCAATAGCAGTGTCTAGGGGGACCAAGGTGCTTGTGTGTGTGTGTGTGAGAGACAGTGTGTGTGTGAGAGAGAAAGAAGTGGCAAAGATGTACAGCTGGGCCTACTTAGTGAAGTTTTCTACTTTTAGTGTTTAGTTTCTGGTTTCTAAGGCCCAGTATTGTTTGAAATTCTTTGATACTAGTGCTAATATGCTACCTCTTTTTGCCACCTCTTTTTGTGCCACTGTGGCTGCTAGTCACAAATATGTGATAATAAGATAAACAAGTAGAGAAGAGTCAGAAAGTCAGAAAAAAACTGATTTGTCCTGTCACTCGCACAAAAATGTCCACCTAAAATTGCTAATATTAGCTAACACGAGTCTTGACAAAGCTTTTGATAAAAATAATTTCATGAACAGAAACACTTCATATTAAGTCCTTTTACACTCTGATATTCTTATTTTGACACTTGTGCTAGTATCGCTGAGTATATTTTCTTTGAGGCATACAAGATGCATTGTCATTGTTTGTCACTACAGTCCTATTCAAGTATGCTGTTTTTATTCAAATATGGTTTTTCATCTTTTCTCCTTGAAATTCAGTGAGATGGATGCGTTCATCCTCTAACTAGCTCTCAGCACAAGACGGTGCGTTTCCCAGTGAGAACATTTCCTTTCATTCTTCTGTGACAGGAAAGAAAAGAGGAAAGAACCCCTTTGAAACACATGGCCACATCTAAACAACATCATTATGTTTTTGACAAGAAAAATCCCCATAGCAACATCTTCATTGTGATTTCAGTGGCAGAGAAGATGCACCCCCATTTCAATAACACAGCTGACAATGCCAAGATGTCTCTCAAGGTGCGCTGCCGTAGAGGAGGTATATTATTACCAAGTCTGTTCACTGAGGAGGGTCTCAGGCCAGACAAAGAGAGATCCCAGGTTTCCTTTGCACTTTAATTGGATCTGTCATGAGTATGAGATAAGTTGAACTGTCTTATGTGGTTCTGTCTTTCAGCAGCACTATTTATGTGGAAAAGAACTGGCCGCTAGCTTGTTTGACTGTCATCTCAGACGCCTAATCGGGGTTGTAAAAGGAAGTTTTATATGTGTAACTATTCAGTAATGATGGGTTTCCGTGCAGTCTAAATAAACTTAAGCTGACCTAATGACCCGCATGAGGTCAGGAACTAGATGGATGCTGGATGCCGAGCAGCAGCAAACTTCACGACCGAACGCTCTGGCAGTCAACTTCTTTTTCTGCTGCTGCCTCTCTCACCAGCTCTCATCAGCTCTCCCATCCCTCCCCTGTCCTCTGTTCCTGCCCATATGTGATCAGGTTGTTGTGATGCTTTCTTCCTGTCCCTTGTCTTGCTGTTTCTCTGTGTACATCCAGGTTTTTCTACCCCCTCCCCATCTCTCGCTGTCTCTTTCTATCCCTTCCTCCCACGCTCTCCACACGCACGCCTGTGTTTTCACCGAGCAGCTCTTCTGTCACCATGCAACCTGAGACCCTGTCAAAGCCACCGGTGGGGAACGTTGGACCTCGGGCTGCTGTTTGGTGCCAACACATGTGAACTTGGACTTTTGGTGCCAAGTCTCTGTGTGACTTTGCTTTGGATGCCAAGGCATTTTGTTCTGCCTGTCGTAGTCAATTCACGCGTTATTACAAGGTTAAAACCCAGTCACCTACAAGCAAGGGGTTCTTGTTAGCTGTTTTGCTGCACTTTTCTTCACTGTGTTTGCCAATTATTCTCTGATTTGCTGTTATGATACAGTGTAGCAGTGAAAACTGATGTCCAGTGTTCATTATGCTGTGTTCAGACACACAGCAGCACTTGTAACCCATTTGTCAAATGGTGCTAAAAGGAAAAAAAAATGCAGGGCCATCCAGCAAAAAAGCTAAACCTGGCTCACCTTTTGCTTCAGCATAAGGTGACATCATCAGGCAAGGCACTGAACTGGCCAATCAAATACGTGCAAGGTGTGCCCACATTTGTGGTAGATTCATTTGTAACATGACCAGCACTTTTCCACTGTTTACTTGGCAACTGTCACAGCAGAGGATAAAATGCTGCTGTGATGACTTTCCAGAGTTGTAAAATTCTTCCTTATAGTGTCGTAAACCTTTGTGCAGAGTTTTGGTGTCTGATAATCCTTGAGACTTCATCACATCACTGAAATTGTCCTTCCTGGATCATATTTGATTGTCTCAGTGGTACATGAAATAAAACCCCGCCACCATCATAATCCAAGATTTTCATAGGGGTTAACTGCAGTGGCTGTAAGTCCTTTACCTGCTGCTAGCTTTTTGCCGTTTCAGGTTGAGAAACAAAATACTTTGGCAGGCAGATCTACTCCATCTCTCCTCAAACTGTGTGCATGTGCAGTGTCAACTATCCCAAAGCACACATTTTGTCTGTTTGAGTATTGATCTGACTCTGAATTTCACCTCTTTTTTTCCCCCCTGATGACATTGTAGTTGTAGTTTTGTTAAGCGTAGAGCACATAGTAATCACATTTTGCCTCCTGCCATCTTTAATTAGTTGGCTAAGAGTTTGTGGATAATGCAGAGCGCCCTTGGGGAAAGTTGGCCTGATCTTGAAGGACAATAAGGAAAAAAAGAGAGAAAGAGAGAGGAAGAGAGAGAGCAGTCTTAGGTGTTGCTTGGGGAAAAGATTAGAGTGGTAGTTTTTTGACCGGTGGGATCAGAGCCAAGCATCGGAGCCAAGATCACTCTAGGTCTCTCTCATAGTCTTGTTTTTTTTTTCTCTTTAATTCTCTCCCTATCTTAGGTTCACTTCCTCTCTTTGCCTCCCTTGCTCCCTAAAAGTGGGATTGATTTTCCAGATTTACAGACCTCTGTGGAAGATCAGTGCTAAGCCAGTTTTTTTTTTTTTTTCTGTTTTTGACCAAGCGATAGTTTAAGCTGATAGCAAATCGCATACTTTTGACCAGTAATGAATGATGTTATTCACATATTTATGTGATTATGTAGCTAGAATAGGTTTATTTCAATACAACTATCTGAACCTGAAATTGGAGTGAAGCAGATAAAGTCCAGAATTTTTAGGAATGATTTGCCAAAATTAGATGTGTTCCAGTTATTGTCGTAAGCGTGCTTTTAAAAAAATGGCTAAATACATTAATGCACTAATGCAGTATGTCAGCATATGGCATCATCTATTTTGTTCACTGCTACAGACCTATTTTTAGGGGCCTGCAGCAGTAGAGAGGATGGTGAGGCTGTTATCACAGCACTAAACCAATATAGCCAGGTTGTGCTTTGTGTTTCTGTGCGTCTCCTTCTGTCCATTTCTCATTCATGCGAGGGAACAGGGTAGAACATCTCCCGTTTTCAGCCTCTTTTAACCTTACATATACTGTACAGAGAGCGGGTCACCAGTCAAGGTTGCTTGTTGGTAGAACAATTAGGGTCCTGTGAGCATAAGCGATTTTCTGTTTTGCTTCTGAGCACTTTACAGAGAGTAAGAGCCTCCAGATGAGAGCACAGAGGTGATGCATTTGGAGCCTTATTCACAAACTCCTTAAAAAGGCTGCAGATCTTTTTTTTTTTATTATAAATTAGACTCTGCGATGTGCTCAATGTGGTGTCAGTGGAATGAACTATTACCTTGGTGTAGCTGAGTAGGAAATTTATTATCTGCGTTGCAGTTTTTGATATGGTGTAGTGGGCCTACAGATGTTGATGGTGCATAATATCCATATTTATCCCAGGCAACATTCATCTGCATCAGAAGGAAACACATCCTGGAGAGTGCGGTACATGAATGATTACATTACTTTGCCGTACATAGATTTCTCAAGATAATAAAATGCATGTGTGAACTGTATATTATAATGCACTTTCATGCATTTGTCTATGACAGGATACCGCCATTAGTGTATAATTTGTCACCAAATAACAGCTCCTAGGCCAGGGAATCAGCCTGCAGTACACTGTATCATAATCACGTTTCACATGCAACCTTCCAAAACCCTTAGCCATAAAAGCTCGACATAAAAGCTTTAATGAGAAATTCTTTTCAACGGAGAAATTGCTTTGTGTGTGATTCACATCCTCCTCTGTATCTCAGCTCGGCAGAGAGAATGGGTCATTTGTTGGGGACCCATGAGAAATAAGGACAACTCTGCCTGAGACAGCACAGCTCAGCAGCTGTTTCATTCTCTTGCTGGAGTTTATGTTAATTATGTTGCTACAGTTAATGCCAGCAATATTGTGCACCATGCTGTCAACCCATACAGGTATTATAAGATAGAGATTATAAGGATTATTGAAATTGCTGCTCCTGAACTAAAGCCACTGGTTGGTAGCGTTTGGCGTTATTGCGTATGTTCTAGATCCATTTAGATAGACAGTCTGCCTGTCTAAAATCACATATGCATTTCAACTAAACACAGTTAACACATATCACCATGCATGTATAGCATACTGTATGCACAGAATGTTCTTTCAGCTCTGTGAGGTCACATTATACACAACAAACGGCCTGCATGCATCAGTTCAAAAGGTCAGGAGTGTTTACATCTATCACACACGCATGCACGCACACACACATCAGGTAGCTCTGTACACACATGCACACAAGGAGGAAGTGTGTGCTCACAATAAATCCAGATGCGCCTTGCAAAACAAGGTAGAGAGGAAGTGCATCACATGACATCACTGTGATAGAGGGGAAGTTTTTGCTGTACTGGGTCCATGTTGAACTTGACAACACAGGGACAGCAGCACAATTAATCCACTGGCTGTGTGTATAAACACAGAAGCCGGTGGGAAATTTTTTCCATGGAAAAACAAAATACAGTAACATACCGTTGCTGATTTGTTTAAGAAACAAATCTGCACAGAAGCAGATAAATGTATACCGAAAGTAATAAATATGTCCTTTTGGAACAAAAACAGGAAATGTACAAGAATTACATATCAATGTTTTATATTCATGATTTATTTATATGGTTAGAAGAAGAGTCTTATGGGTAATTTCAGTTGAATACAACTAGTTTTCAGTTTTGGTAATCTTCTTATTGGTTGTGGTAATATTTTACTCACCAAACTAATCGCTGAGATCCTGGGTTCCCTACAACAAAGAACACAAGCAGGTTTTGATTTAGAGGTAATTGTTGGTAACAGGCCAGTTTCGGTACCAAGCTTTGCTGGTGCAGGTTTGCAAAATTGGACTCATGCAGGACTCTGCTCTGATTAACTTAAAAACATTTTGTCGTTTTACCACCCGTATCCTTTCCAATAATTGACATCTCCCGCTCAATACCCAGAAGCCACGATGACTCACTTTACACTGCATCAGCGTCGGTGACAGATCGCTCACCCTGATCCTTATGTTAAAGTGCTACATCAGTACCAAGTGGAAGTTTCCATCTCCACCATGTTTGCAAGGTAATGGGGTGGAGAATGACAGATTGTATGCTATTATCTTATTGGAGAATCAGCGCAGCATCCATGAAAGTGTAAAGAGTGGGTTTAATGACGTGAGACGTTTTTTAAGAGGAGGGGAAGAACGCTTCATGGGGCCTGGGACTGGAGAGCTGATGGTGTGGGATGTGTGCAGTCAGTGGAGCGGCGACGTGTTATATTAAAGCAGTTGTCTTACGCGGCACAAGTTTGCCTCACAGTTCAAAGTTTTAAGTTGTCTGTCTGTCGGCTTTTAGGATTTCAGAACGGGACAAATGCATGGATGGCATGGATGGGTGTGAATGAGGGAGAGCAACATGATTCATATTGATACGCACCAGTTATTTCATGTTTTTAGTAAGAGGACAGAAGTTGCAGAGGAAGACATGAAGTAAAAGAGAAGTAAAGAAAAATGAAAGACAAAAACATCTTTAATATTTTTTTCGGCTCAGCTCTTAATTGCATATTTCCCCTGAAGACAAAAAAGTGTGGCTGAACAATGAGGCTGCCTAGGGGAGCCACCATAGATTAATTGGACAGATAGGAACCCTCTGACATTAACATTTATGCATTTGTTTACTCTTTTTCAATGAATAATAATAGACCACCTCCCTTAAAGATCCCTAGTCACTCATTAGTTCCGGTGTGTAGCTTGTTATGGATGGGAATATTGAAGCAGCCAGCAAAAGCAAAAAAAACAAAAAAAAACAGTTCATCGCAGTACAGGGCAGGCATACAAAAACTATTTCCAGAGGTTGTTTAGAATACTTCTCTCTCACAAACTTTTAATGAAGATGTGATGCTGCTGCACACACTAGTTATCCATACATCATCTTCAGTATGCAGAGGAACATTAGAGGAGGTTAAATGGCCTTTTGTGTTGTTTTGTGTTTTGTGTTTGTCTTGCTTGTAAATGATCAACCTTTGGACAAATTGCGTGAAACATACAGACAACTGTATGATAGTTTTCGGTTTGTTCTTTGAAATTAAGATTTCTTTACACCATTTTTAAATGGGTTCAATGAAAACACTGACGTTCCAGATATTTTTTCTCACATCACTCCACTATTTTAGGTATAAATCTCACATAAAACTGTTAGATGAGTATTTTAGGATTGACTCTAGCAGAAAAATGTAAGTACTTTTTAGGAAACATTGGTAGTCGGCTATTTATTGATGTCAGTATGCTGCGAGCTTTGATTTCATTCAGAGCATTTTGAAACAGCAATGCTTCCTTGCCATCATTTCTTGTAGTAGATGACCCACATTAACTCTAGATCATCTTCAAATTGTTTTATTTTTTTCCAGAAAGTAGTAATAATGTAATATGAAGGACTAAACCTACACTTCTTTTCCCTCAAGGAAAATAATATGGAAAGATCAGTGGAACTTCTCAAAGCAGATTGAATTTTTTCTTGAAGCCAAGAGGGGGTTTGAGGGTGTATTTGGACTCTTCCTCAGTCATTAGTGATTGAAGATAAAATTTTGCATAAGATTTCCTCAAACTTGTAACTGTTTGCATCAGTTACCACAACAAATTGACCAGGCGGGTATTCAGCACTTTGCTATCAACAGCATATTTTTCTAACAGCTACCATACAAAGAGTTTATGGTTCACTTGCTTGTTAGTGGTGGTGATGTTGCTTCCAGGCATTTTAAGTTTGTAACATCATCATCCAGTATTCTGCCCTCCTTTGCTAGTGTATTAAAGAATTCATACACTCCTTTAGCCACACATTTCACAATGGTCTAATGTTTAGCTGTGAAAGCTTGGAACATTAATTATAACAAACAGCCTCAGTGGTGCAATATGTGAAGAGAATACAAACGCCAGCAGCTAATTTTGCACAAGATGGACCAGTTAAAGTCTCTCTTATAGCAGCTGATCGTACCCAGAGAGAAGTTAGACAATTGGACTGGATTCATGCACACGGTTCACTCTTAATGTGCTGTATATGAGCGCATTTTTCCCTCCCACTGATTTGACAAACTATTCCCTTTAAAGGGTGCAGAGGGAATATGACATCATGCTCTTTGTACAGTTATGAGGAAAAATATGTTTAGTGTGGGAATCGTTTTATGGTGTTAAATATTCCGGGCGTTTAGGCCAGCAGCTATGAAGCAGTTCATTCTTTAACAGCTCTGCTGTACCTCACAGCTGTTAGCTGTGGTGGTTGTCGTTTAGTTCACAACTGAGGGAAATAATATGAGTACAAGTTGCAATGTTTCACACCCAAACTGACATGTGCTTTCATTAGAATCATAAAAAGGTTTGGGGCTTGACACCATAGCGTTTTTAATCTTTGTTTTGCACCTGCAGCCTTGCATTTTTACCCAAATTCTGTTATTAATTCTTAAGACTTTCTGTGCTAGTAAAAGGCAATGCCAGTAAAAAGCAATGGGTGGTAAAAAGACGAAATATCTGGAAGCATAAAAGATAAGGTTACTATTGCCACTCTATAAAAGAAAATAAAACTCTTTGGAGATGTAAGAAGATATGCCAGAGGGAGAAGGCATTTCCAGTTCTTGAGACTCTCACACACACACACACAAATTGATGCAGAATCTTACACTGTGGATACCTACATTTATCTTAAGGCATTTATCTTACACAGTAACACAGTCACCTTTCACTCAAGTGCTGTAAAGTGATCAGGAGAGTGGTACAATCCAATATAGGTACCTGCAGTACATCAATGTTATCAAAATGTCTCCTTTTAGATGGGTGCTTTCTATTTCCCAACAGTCTGACCACCAGTCTCCTATCCCCCAAGGAGAAAGATCACATGACCCCACTGTCACTTACTATCATTGCCTCTTATTACTTTCTGTCAACACTTATATATTATCTTTCATGGGGCCTACATTCTTCATTGGTAACAAGTCAAGCAGGCATGAAGGAAATCGTATGGTCAGTGATGTAGTTCAAAGAGGAAAATGTCATTTGAATACATTATCAGGCATACAGTGTGTATTTCCCCATGAATGCCTCCCCTGACTGTATCTGACTGTATCACTGTTCCATGATTCATCATTCGCCTCTGCTTTCTAGTGTAGGGAGCCTTGTTTCTCCCTCTGCGGTTTGTTTTACTGATGTGATGACTTCACTTGCCTTGGGCACCATATCGCACACAGAATCCATGAAGCCTTAGGTGAAGGACACAGACAGAGAATGCTGTTTGAATGAGTTTTACTCTCTTGGTGATTGCATGGCAAGAGGTTTTCATTTGGATCTGAACTGTACATCAACAATAAAGGGGACACAAGTTATAACACTCCTACTCGTTACTGTAGCTGGTGAGTTTTGAAGACTCATAGACTGAGTCATTGGTACATTGGTATCTGCAGGGCTTTTCTGTGTCTTTAATCTCTAAAAACAACTTGGTAGAAATGGGTATTTACTGTCTCAGGATTTGGTTTTCTTTCTTTCTTTTCCCTATGATCAGAGCGTTATTTTAGGAAAATGTCGTCATCTGGACCTTTGTGAACGCACTGCAGTATGATTTAGAAGTGAACAAGCTGCTTTCTCTGTGACTTTAAACTAAGCAAACAGGGACCTTAACTCATTAAGGAGCTATCTTTGCTTTGGTCAGTCAATATTTAAATAGGCTTGGCCCATCACCCTGCTTGTTTGATATTGGTCTGCTGCCTGTTGGAGCGTTTATATTGGAAAATTTTGCTTTGCTCTCTCCTTTATGTGACTTTTTAGCCAGGACTCAGACGCCTGGTCAGTTGGTCAGTCTGCCAATGCGGTCCAAACCAAAGAATCTTTACAAGTATGGTATGGATTGCCATGAAACATTCATGAGCCCCAGAAGATGTATCATTGTGAGTTTGGTGATCCCCAGACATCTTACCTGGTGCCATTAGCTGACTTTTAATATTTTTCCAGTTTGCAGTGAAATATCTCCCTGCTTGCTTGATGGATTGGCACAGAATTTGGTACAACAATTCATTGTTCCCAGATGATGAATCCATCTGACTTTTCAGTTGACAGTTTGTGTTTAGTGGTAAAAGTTACCACTAAACACCAGCTCAACTAAGTAACAGCTGCTTTCATTGTGGTTTTATCTGCTGATTATGTTAAAAAAAATGTCAAAAAATGCTCTCACAACTTCAGGAACCTTAACATGATGTCTTCAAATGTCTTGCTTTGTTCAACCAAAAGTTCAAATGTCCAAAGATATTTAGTTTACAATGATATGTGACAAAGAAAAGTGTCTGGAAGCGTCTATTTGAGCATCTGGAATCATTGTGACATTGTCATCATTATTTTTGCTTGAAAAATGACCAAAACGATTAATGGATTATCAAAATCAACCAATCAACTAATTGTTTTAACTCTTATTAACTTAGATGTGTTAGCATGTAGCTCAAAGCCTCTCTGTGCTTAAGTACCTGCAGAACTTTGTGAGCACTGCATTCTGACATTAGCATTTCCCTGAATGTTGTGTCACAGAGCTGCTAGCATGGCTTGACACCTTAAATGTCACTGAGAGAACCTAGTTGACAGAAAATATATGGTAGAGCCTGCTACCAAACTGATAATGTAGTTTAAGAGTTCAAATTGAACTGCTGTATTTTTACAAGCTACAGTAATGTGCCTGTTACCAAGAGAAGTACAAATGTACATGGGTAATCTTTTACAAGCCAAGAGGAGTAGAGTGAAGGAAAACACTCCTTTAATTCTGATGTTCAGGGGGATTTTTCATTTTTGCTCCCTCCACTCCTCCCACTCTCTTCTCTGTCTCTCCCTGGTTTTCTCTGGCTTTGCTGGCTGTGTGCACTCCAGCGCGCTCGCCACAGCCAAGCCTAAGCTGAAGGGACACTGAGCTGTATGTAAATCAATTTGGAACGCAGCCGCATGTGGAAATAGAATTAGACTTGTCAACCACACCTCTTTAGTTCTTCCTCTCTTCTTCATCCGTCTCTCCTTCTGTAGTAGTCTGCTCTTTTTCGAGTTAGGCATACAGTACCACAAGTAGAAGCTATAGGAAGGCTGAGGGTTAGGCTTGTGGGGGGAGAGGGAATTAAAAGAAATCACTGAAGTTAGCAGTCTTCAAAGGAAGCAGAGAGACTGCAAGAGGAGCCACATTTTTCTCAAATGGTTTCATGCTCAAGGGGCTTTGTGTAATGGTGAATTATTACATGAGGCATGGAGTCACATAAATGTAAATGAGGCTCAGTGCTTTAAATTTGCACAGAACATTGTACTCTCTGGATGCCTGAAAAAAGGATGATATTAAAAACAGTGATTCATGTGAACAGCATGTGACACTTGTGTGACAGGTTTCCGCCACATCAATTATGCTGTCGTAGCAAGTCTGTGGCCGCTGTGTTTGATTTGAATAAAACTCATCAAAACAGCAACAGCAACAGTTCTATCTGCCATAAAAGATGGAGGGATTCTGTAAGGTCTGCTGTGTCCTTGTGTGTATAGTCCCTGCATTGTGCCAGTAATATCTCCAACTGACATTCATTGATTGTTGTGTAGGATATATACCGACTGTATGGCAGTAATCCATTTATGTGGCGAAATGGAAAGAACACGGAACATATGGTCACTCGAGATGTCAGGGGTCAGAGGTTGAAAGTTCGGCAAAAAAATCAGCTATTGCCGTCAATATGAGGAGTGTTCTTGGAAAAGATGTGTGGGTGTGTTTTGATTTAGATCTACTTGAATGCCTTTTCTTAATACTCCTCCACTCATGTTAGCGCATTAGTGTTGACAACATATTAGCCTCTAAAGAAAATTGTGGAAAACTATTCATCTGGATTTTAGAACCGATCAGTAATTCATGCAGTAAATTAATTTTCGGAGAAATTAAATTGATTCTGAAGAGCAGTTTGTATGATGGCGTATAAAAGAGATGGGAGATTATTTTTTAAGACAAATAACAGTATTTTCTGCCTCACTAAGGTGCTATTAAAGAGCTCCTCATTCATCACAATTAACCTGGGCAACCATTAGTGAATCATTAATTAGATGTTAGACTGTGTCTAATGAATCGCAACACACACTTAGGAACGCTAAATCAATGGTTATTGACTCAAGCAATTATAAGAGATTTATACATATATCTTTTATAAAGAAAAATGTAAAGTTCTTCTCTCAGAAAAGTACATAATAAAGTGCAGTAGAATAGCAAGGACACACATTATCAGTTCACAGCGCACTTCATAAAACATGCTTCACCTTATTCTAAAATTGGAGTTGTACAACAAATTGGCGGTTTAAGGCTGAGACCATCATCCTCCTCATGTGGAGTGAAGACATTTGTTAAAAAAAGACAGTAATTGTGCACATCCATCAGAAGCTCTGCATTTCTGTTCCATTCATAAATTTTACCACCTGTCACTTAAAACATACTTCAGAGAAACTCAAAGGAGCACTCTGAGGATTCATGCTGGGTTTCTGGAGAGAATTGTGGTAATTTTCAGACCAATTCTCACCTGCCACTTTCCATAGTAATGTGGCAGGTTCCCTCTTGACAAAAATAGGGATGGAGGTGGGTAGTTGTTTCTAAGAAAAGAGGCATTATCACATGTGTTCTGGTATTGAGAGAGAAACTGCACCCTCACTCTCCTCCATTGCTGCAGTTTGGTGGAAAAACACGACCAATGCATCTTAGATGCAGTGAGCTATGTGCTCTCAATCAAGATGTTAAATTCATGTCTTTTGATGAATTTACATGCACTCAGGAGAGTTTAAGGGTTGTAGTGAGTCCAAAAGCTCAGATTTATTTCTCTGTATTGGGCATCTGATCGTCAGCAGCAGGGTGATTTTCAGATGCATAAGATACACAATCAACAACATAACCAGCGAGAGGCAGGGGAAACATTTTCTTCAGACACACAGAAAACATTCATGGCCTCATAAACTCTGTGTACTCCTGCCAAGGAGTTGATTACAGGCAGATTCCATCATGTAAAACCCGCAGCTTTAATACAGTGTGTGTCGTGGTATCAGGGGCCACACTGCTCTAAGCTGGCTTTCCCAAATGTGCCACCAAAATGCAGCACGGGAGCATTTGCTTGGAATTACCACTGACATGACATAAATCCCATCTTTACTGCAAACGCATCCTTTATTAGAGCATTTTGAATTTGTCTTCCTTTCAACAAAAACACCATAGAGTGTAGTGCTGGTGTCACTATGTTTGCAAGTCATCTATAAGGATGTATATTTTGTGATTTCCCATTGAGCATACACTACTCTCTGATGTGTCATCCATTTTTAATGAGACATACCGGCCTCTTTAAAGTGATTACTGGCTGCTGGCTTATCAGATTTGGTTTAGAGCGTGGTAATGGCATGATAAGGCACATTAAAGAGATAATAAGTATTTAATGAAGTTAAATGTGGTCAGGCCTGGGCTACAGAGGATTGATCCTTTTTTAAACAGGTCATAAAAAATGAACTTTAAATGTCCAGATAAGATATTAAAGGGTCCTGAAGTATGCAAAAAAAAGTACATTATTGGCTTCATCTGCTCTCATCTAATTCTGGCTGTTGGTACATGCAAGCTGTGTGGAATGGCACAGCATTGTGGGATATGAATGGTTCCCACTGTGATTTGGAGAAACACTGTGTTCCAGTTTTTTAAATCCTATCTATCTCTTCTGTTTCTGTGAATGCCATGTTTTTAGCAGAAATAAGTCAGGTGACATGTGATACTTATGTGAAACTTTCTGTTGTTGCCAAGGCAGCTGTGCACTTAACATACTTGAGACTTGAGTTGATTATTTTACTTTATATTCACCTTTTAAACCATATACCCAGTATCCACAGTGCAGTGAGTTAGTGTATTTAGACTCAAATCTTAAATCATGTCACATACAGAGTTACAGAAGTTATTGGCACTTTTTTTGCTTGTACTTTTTCTCTCTCTTGCGCTTGCTCTGGACCTGTCTTTCACACACACACACACACACACACACACACACACACACACACACACACACACACACACACATCCTGAGATCATCCTGCCTGATGTCAGTGTGATTATGCAGCTGCAAAAGATGGGTGTTCCTACTGCTCCTTTGCCAATGATTGGGGTGGGGCTCACTGTGTCCATCTGCTCATGGCCCGAGGAGGGAAAACACACACACACACACACACACAGACTCGCAGTTTAGAATATGTCCACAGACACACATGCATATGCACAGAAACCCACATGCACAAAATAATTGCCTCAGCAGGGATTCTACTCAGTCGTGCTGAATGCCAGGGGATTCAAGGACACGTACAAATCACCTAATGAATTCACAAAAAGTCTTTTCTAGCCCTCTTTGACTATCATTGACTCTTATCCCCCAAATCCTCCCAGGCATCACTGCATCTACATAAAAAGTCAACTAAGGGTTGAGCTTTCTCCATAGTCTTTTTAGTCTCAGACTTTTTAAACTATTTCAGTCACAGCAATGAAAAATACCTGGGTGTTTGATGTGTCTGTTTCCTTTTCTTTCTTTATTTCTTTTTTCTTTTTGTTCTCTTCTTAGGGGTCTTTTTGCAAGCCATTACACCGAGACACATTACCGGGAGGATGGAAGTGCAGTCACCGGTGCTCACAACTTCACGGTACGATGGCATTAGAGTGCTTTTGACATTTATGGTCAAGTTGACGTGCAGTGGACTGACCCTGAGCTGTTTTTTTTTGTTTGTTTGATTTTCCTTATGGAGGATCAGTATTATAGATGATAATCTACAACAATTAGAGAGTGTTTCATTGTTTTGATTTTTTAAATCACTACAGTGTGTCCCAGTGTGTATCTGAAAGCCCCTTGTGCTTGCTGAGCAGGACATCTATCTCGTGGCCTACTTGATGATAAGCCATGTTTTATGCTCTGTTTTTAAGCCAACATTGCCATCAGGATTTCATTCTGGAATCCCTTTTTAGCAGCTGATCTATTCCTGACTACTTGTTTGATTCTGCACTAGCTATGTAAGGCAGGGTGCCTGCCACTCTTTTGAGAAACGAAGACAAGATTGATGTTCATTTTGAATTTCTTGGACTTATCAAGGCCCGGTGCCTGAATGGTTGAAATCAGTTCATGTGGCTCATGAAAGAAAATCCAGGCAGAATTGATTTTTCATTCTATAATGACGGTATTTTTAGTTCAAGTTAGGTAGGAATATGGTTCTGCTTTGTGACAACAGGTAGGCATTTTTAGCAGCCCTTGCAGAGGAGGGATAACGTTTCTGTGGGGTTGCAGAAACCTGTGATTTGTGATTGTGAAAAGCGCTCTCGCTCTTTCTCCCTTTTAACATAGCTAACAGTCTCTTGCCCTTTTGATTGAAATCACTGTTTAACCTATCAGCGGCGGGTTGACAGGTTGCTTACAGCTTGGAGGAGAAGTGCTGGGTAATTCGGCAGTGACTGACAAGTCCATTTCCCGCAAAGTTATGCAAACAGCGTTGCCCGCTCCCCCTCTCTCACCTTTAATTTTGAATGGGTGGATGTAACAAGCGTTGCATCAGGCTGTCAAATAGATGTAGTGACGTACTGTAAATAAACTCTGCCATTCTGTGAACTGTCTGATAAGACAAAAGAATCGGTGAAAATAAAAGGATTTTGCTGCTGCTCCTCTAAAATACAAGTCAACACCTGTGAAATAAAACTTGTGGAGCGTGAGTGGCTACGAATAATGTGCAGCCAAACATTGTTCAAACCCACATAACTTTAGTTTTAGTGGATATGCCAAACTTCCAAAAATGTAGCTGGCTTAAATTTAGGGAAGTAACAACTGGAGTATAGTGTCTAAACATTTCACAATTTAAACATTATATAGCTTAAATGAAGAGTTGGAACAAGCTGATACAGAATGCATATATACTGTCACAAAATGTAAAATAATTATCATTATATTATATCATTTTTGCAAACATAAAGATACTTAAAAGGGAATAAAAGAAGAAGACTAGATGTTAATAGGTTTTAACCAAGATTTATTCTATCTTTGTTCTGCTTTTTGGAGCTGCTTTTGGAGCTTACGACTAAATATTTTGCTTTCTACTATAAAAATCACAGACACACTGAAGATAACTGAAAAAGACAATTACTATTGCTGCATCATGGTTTTTTTTATGAAAGGTGAACTAATCTAGGTCAGCTGTAGCCTATGCACAGAGCCTTTGGAGCTGCTCTATTTTTATACTTAACATAATGAATCTTGATTCCATCACCACCTGGCTTAGTAAGTTGTACTATTCTTGTCAAACAGAAGCTGTGAAAATGATTTTTTTTTTTTAAGTCTCACCCCAAAGCATTTCCTCCCCCCAGTTCAATATTTGGGATGAGAAATGTTCAGCATAGTGACTAATGACAGTTGATTTAAGAGGACTGGAGTGCTGCTAGACAGTAAATGGAGGTCTGTATTCCCTTTTAACAAGACCCATTTCCTCTGCTCTCCTTGTGCTCAGACAGCAGTGCTTTGACTGTGTGTGAGGAGCCTTAAATGTCCTGTTTCCCTTTTACTAGACCACCGTGGTGGAATAATGAAGGAAAAACAATTACCATATTACTGTCACCTCCCATCCGTGTCAGTTTCCCTGCCTCTCCCTTCAACTGTGTAGGTTGCATTAATTTCAAAAGGCCTGTTTGTACGGAGAGGGAGAGGAGAAAATACTGCTCTACAGAGCATGCTAATTTAAATGAACTTAACTTAGGTCAGCATCAGCTCTTTTGATGTCAGAACAACTGCGACAGGAAATTTGACAAGCAGCTTTTCTTTAAAAAAAAAAAAAAAAAAAACATAACACATTTTTAATTAAATTACCCAGTGGGTAAAGCTTTCTTTTCATGAAATGTTTTCATCTCCAGTATGTAAAGACTTTTTTTTTAATTTAAACAATCTCTTTTAGAATAACTGCTACTACCATGGAGAAGTGCAGGCACATCCAAACTCCGATGTCACCC
Organism: Lates japonicus; assembly: GCA_033238685.1. Taxonomy (NCBI): domain Eukaryota; kingdom Metazoa; phylum Chordata; class Actinopteri; family Centropomidae; genus Lates; species Lates japonicus. Next base: position 2,559,613 of record BRZM01000065.1, on the reverse strand, counting down.
TCAGCGTCTGCTCGGGCCTTCGGTAAGAAACATAACCATCATTTTGTATTCAAGCAGCATCTCAACGCTGCCCTTTAAGTGCTATTTGCCACAGCAATGTTTATATTTACTTAAGTCACTCTGCACAGCAGCCCATCGCTCTTAAGCCCCTTAAGCGCGCTGTCAGTAAGTGTGTGGCTCGCAGGAATAGAAAATGTCACACCTCATTGTCTTTGTCCACAGAGGCATCCAGTAAATATCTGTGCTCGTTTTGACAGTAAACAGGCATCTCGCTGTTGCTAATGACCGAGCACAACTGGAAGATTTGAGAATTGGGCATCAGTCGAGACAGTGTCATCCTCTGCTAAATTAAACAGCAAGGAAATAGTTTTGGAAACAGAAAATGTTTAGTTTGCCATGAAGACCTTCTTATCAATGCAATACAAGATAATGACGAAGAACATTAAAGTTATTAACAATTTTCAGCCTAAATACACTTGATCTGAAATTGGAGTCGTCATTTCAATGAAAAAGTATGCATAAAAGTGGCTGGAGTGTAATAATACTGAACTTATTTGTGACATGAAAGCTATGAAAGCTTTTGTGCTCAAAGCCATTCAGAATTTTAACCCTAACAAGACTGGTGTCTAGAAGCTCTTTATGGTCTGTATGATAAAGAAAAATATTTCAAAGTTTCAAGTGGCTTCAGTAAAAGTGGGCTAAGGGCCACCTCAGTTGTCACATATTCCATCAGACAGAGCCACATTCAATCAAGTTCTACATCTGAGAGGTTGGTTATGCTTTGAAGCTTTGTTATCAAACTCACACTGCTGTCTCTGCAGAGGCTTCATCGCACTTGAAAACAAGACATTCATCATTGAGCCGGTGTCTGGCCAAGATGCTGGTTCCCACTTCATCTACCGGGTGGAAGAGCTCAGACTTACCCCAGGAGCCTGCGGCCACGGCTTCAACATGTCCTCTGTTGCTCCTGAAAACCACATCAAGAGCCCCTTCCAGTCCTTCCATACGAGGGTGAGATTAGTATTATGTTGTATTAGAGCTGCTGGACATCAAAGTTCAAATTTGAGCATTTTTAAAAATATTATTTTGGTTGTCAAATGTTTCCGAAGGCTAACATTCACTTGGTGAAAGATAAATAGGCTTTTGACCAAAGATCAGCAAACTGGCGAGCAGACCGGTTTGGATAAGTTCCTTGAGGGTGTTGCCTTGGGCTTGACACTCATTTTATCTGTGCTCAGAGCCCAATGTCGAGGACCCATGCAGAAGGTTTGGCCGCTGATTTGCATGGAGCAGGTGCAGGATCCATCTGCCCATATTCCCAACCATTAAAAACTCCATTTGAGTCAGGAAGTAAAACTTACCAACATACAGTACTTAATGACCCCTGAGTAATATCTGGGCTTTGGGAATTTACAAGAGCATACATTCTACCTTACTGGATGAGACACTGGGGCCAAAATATCACTGAATATGTCTGTGTGACCTGATTTTGTGTGATATTCTGGCTAAAGTTATACAGTGCTCACAGTGACATGAGCCAAAATTGCCAGTGGCTAGGTTACAGCTTTAACTTAAGAAATAGTTTGACATCATGGGAAACTTACTTATTTACTCTCTTGCCAGGTTGACACAATTGATGCTTTCTCATGTCTGGACGCTAAATATGAAGCTACAGCTAGCAGTTAGCTTAGCTTAGCATAAAGACTGAAAAAAGGGGAACAGTTAGCCTAGCTCTGTCTAAAGGTAACAAAATTTGCACCCCTAATGCTCACTAATTAGCGTTAAATCTTGTTTTTTAAATCCATACAAAAGCTGAAGTGTAGAAACCGTTACAGTTATGTGACTCCCATGAGATAGTTCAGCAAATGAGTTTTTGTATAGACTGAATAAAGAAGGTATAACCTGTTAAGTAGCTTTAGAGGTTCTGGTAGATGGTCTTTGTTACCTTTGACAGAGCCAGGCAAGCTCTTTCCCCTTACTTGCAGTCTTTATGCTAAGCTAAGCAACCAGCTGCTGACTGTCGCTTATGTACTATACAGACTTGAGATTGGTATTGAGCCATATCTAACTTTCAGCAAGAAAGTAAATAAATGTAATGGTTGATCTATTCCTTTGAGATTTTAAGGTAGATTGATCATAAGGAGGATAAAAGAAAAAACTTTTTTTAGCAAATCACGGTATATTTCTAACATGCAGCATCTCTGTCTTTATTTCAGCATAAAAGGCATGCTCAGAAGACAACCAAATACGTTGAGCTGATAATTGTTGCAGACAACAGAGAGGTAATGCACCTGCCTTGCTTCCATTCACAAATGCTGTGTTTGAACAACAGAAACAACACGCTGAAAACACAGCACCACTTCATACAGCAGGGGAAAAAAAGCAGGGTAAGCTGTAGTAACAGCAGAGCAGGTCCCACCGGAGCTGCAGAATTAGGTCAGTGTGCGGCAGGCAGTGTGGTCTGGTGGCAGCAGCTCCGATTTGACAGGAAGTGCTGAACGATCCCCCAGCGGAGGCAGACAGGAAACAGGAAAACGCAGTGTGGATACAGAGGAGTCTCCCGTAAGCACTGACGAGCTCATTGTGGGGTTTCCTCCTGGCAGCTTATGCCACCGACCTGAATGGAAAGAAAGGAAATGGAGGGAAAAAAAAGAAAAAGAATAAGGGATCAAGTAAGGCCCAGATTTGTTCAGCACCAACACAGGTGGATGCACAGTAGGGTAGAAATAGAAGGTCTGACTTCACTGCAATTTGGATCCAGAACTTTGCAAGCTGTCAGATCTGCCAATATACCTGCTCCCTGCTGCCGTGCTATTCGTCTCTCAAGCACTGGGAGATTTTTCTAGATCCAGATGGTCACAGCATGACAACCTGCCGAACACACAGTAAAATGTATTGCCTTTGAATATTTTAAGCATCTCATTCATACAAAATACTGCCTCTGCTGTGCTCTGTTGTGTTTCGTGCTTTTTAGTTCTGAAAATTGATGTAAACACACATCTCCATGCAAAACAACTACTGTGGGTGTAAATGTTCCAATTTCTACCACTGATTACATATAATTTTGTTTGCAGTTTCAGAAACAGGGGAAGGACGTGGACAAGGTGAAACAGAGACTGGCAGAGATAGCCAATTATGTGGACAAGGTAAAAACATCCTCTTCCCTTTGCACAGAAGGGATAAATCACTTTTTTAAAATAGAAATATTGCTGGCAGCAGAGATTAATGGGATGACTGTGTGATATATTAATGTCCTACTAAAACAGCTGCTTTTAGTCTGTCTAAAACCTCTGCCAGAGCTGTGGATCTATAGCCAGCAGATACAGTAGGCAGATGGATTTACTTGAGGGGAGCATAGATAGAGATGTGGAAAAGACATGTTCTGATCATGAGAAAAACATGAAGAGATGTTCTCACTGACGCACACAGGGGAGGATTCAGGGCTGCCATAACAAAATGTAATGTTATTCAGTGAACTGAGTAACCAAAGGTAGAAGGCTACAATAGTGTCTCACACATCTGTTTGGAGCTCTGTTGACCATTCATGTAATCTAAGCTCTATACATCCTCTGGCCTTTTTATCCCTTCCAACTTTCTCCTCTTATCAATATGCTCCTGCCCTTTTAGTTCTACAGAGCCCTGAACATCCGGGTGGCCCTGGTGGGTCTGGAGGTGTGGAGCGACTCTGACAAATGCCCCATTACCCAGGATCCCTTCACCACCCTGCACGAGTTCCTAGACTGGAGGAAAGTCAAACTGCTGCCCCAGAAACCGCACGACAACGCTCAGCTCATAAGGTGGAAATTTAATTTAACAGAATAAATAGAGCCCACAAATGAACAAATAAATGTACAAATTGCTACATGAGAACAGATCCTTTAAGGGCCGTGCCAGTGGTTGCAGATGTCTCAGCCCATTAGCTACACAGTCACTTGTGCTTTACATTAGTGCTAACCATTTTCCTGAGGATAACATGGATTTTTACACACTGATTTCCCACCCGGTCAGCCATTGTTTTCCATTAATTCTACTGTTGTGTGTGAATCAGATCATCAAAATTACAGTGGTACCTGGTTGTTAGTTTATTGTTTATTCAGATCCAATTTGATTGTCAACTTGGCAACAACTGCTCTGTCTTGGGTCCATATTAAAATATATAGTATAATCAACAAATGTTTACACCACATACAGTAAACAGCTGCAGTGTCACCATAACTCCGTTGTATCAAACCAAACATTTGACACTGACAATAAAACATGAAAATTCATACATCTCAACTTATTTGCACGTCTGTAATACTTCAAAAAATAAGACACAACACATTTTTTTCCATGCATCGGTGCAGCTTTATAGATAACAGGCTAAAAAATGCTGTATGATATTGTAGAACCCAGCACTTTTCTCTTCTAACATTTCTATTTCCTCTCCACCCTGTCCTCTGACCTTTGCAGCGGGGTTTACTTCCAGGGCACCACCATTGGCATGGCGCCCATTATGAGCATGTGCACAGTTGAGCAGTCTGGAGGCATTGTCATGGTGAGTATAAAACCCTCTCGCTGCTCCCACCATGCCTCCACCTTCCTCTTCCTCTGCCTGATTGTATCAGTGTGGACATTGTTCAGATTCAGCAAGCTAACACAATCCAGGCATGATTTACACAGAAAAGGTGTTTGTTGTTTGCTGGAATGGCATTTACGGACAGGTCTGGCAGGAAGTTGTGCTTTAAACATAATTATATTTGTGGTGGAGCTCCCTCCAAGTCCATGCCCTCATCATTTGCCACAAACACCTACGTGCTCAAAGGAATATGTAAAAATATACTCTCAGAGGGGCTGTAGCGCAGACATACACACCCTTTTAAGGTCATTTGAGGTCTCACAGTCATTCAATCACACTCTCCTCTCTGTGACATCTCTAAAAGGGTTGGTGGGGCACAGTGGTAAATTGAAGGCCACAGCATTTAAACAAAACCACATTAACATTTTTATGAGATGTGATAAATTGTTTATGCCAGCTCTTATAGAGCACACATTTGAATCAAAATGCGTTTTTTACATGCAACTGCACATCACCCCTGGTACATTAAATTATTACACATAGTAAATTAGCGGCCTGTTGGGCTCCTCCGCCTGCTGTAGAACTTGACATCCATGCCAAATCACAAAGCGGCTATCTGCCCAACGCCATTATGTCTCACCCAGATGTGTATCCCCCATTAATAGATATGTTTCCTGCTGGCCGAGGCTGTGGTGAGGCTTCTCCAGATGTTTGTCGTCCCCATTACTTACAGATGGCAGATGAGTTGGACTGAGATTAAAGGGTCATGTAACCAGTAAGAGGGCGGCGAGATGAGCCATTTCTCAAACCATACACTGCCATGTGTTAATCAGCCTCAAATCCTTTATTTGGTCCACATGTTCTTCGACTTTGTACAACATAATGTTATTTATTTTTATGTGTGAATGCCTCAGTTTAAACGGTGACAGCTAACAATATCCACTTTTTTATATGGTATTCTTGTCTGAGAGTTATTTTCTCACATGGCTGGAAATGATATCAGAAAGACTATCAGAGCTTTTCTTGGTTGTAGCCAACACTATCAAATTCTCACCGTCACAACAATGGCTTATATATATATACTGCTTCAAAGTAATGGCTGTGACTTCCAAGAGTTCCATCCATTTCTGCTGACTCCAATATTACACTTTTTTGTGAGAAAGCATTCAACCGTGGATTACACACACACACACGCACTGATAAATATGACAGAAGCAGATGAAAGTTTTCCCATTCTTCCTCTTACAAGGCGGAGTGCAGCACCCCCTTATGCTGCTCTGTAATCAGAGCAGAAAATAGCTCAGTTTGCCCTCAACTTTGACATATGACCTCGCCTTCAAAGAAAGTGTGTGATTTTCTCATGTACGTGGCAGAGAACATTCAAAGACCACAGCAAGATTTACAGTAGCCACGTGGGGGGCCTCTTTCTCAGGGGTTGTGAGATTTGAAATGCTGAAACATGGACATTATTCAGGAAGCATGTTTTCTTTTTTTTGGTTTTGTTTTGTTTTTTGGGGTTATTTTGTATCAGCCAGCCTTACTCAATGTGTAACTACCCTGCCACCAGTTGTGCAGCATTTATCCCTCTCATATTTCTGGAATATTCTTCTCTTGGGGTCGTTGGCAGATGTTTTTTGTGGCTACTACTGGTGCTTATTCTTTCTTCACTATGTGTAGGCTCCTCTGTGTGCCTCTGCAACTAAAAGTATGGTTACATGTAAGCCGTGCAGTGAATGTGGAATCTATACTTATGCGTCAGAGCTGGGCAAAATGTCTGATATTAAGAGGAATAGTCTGACATTTAAAAATTTCTGGTAGGTAGATTTTGTTATCTTCGGGCAGGACAAGGTTAACAGTTTCGCCTTGTTTCAATTTTTTATGTGTAAGCTAAGCTAATGGTGTTTGCCTCACATGCACCATACACACATGAATACACTACCTCCCTGAAAGTGAATAAGTGCATTTCCCAAATTGTGAAAAAATGTACCTTTAATGTCATAATATTAATAAGAATATTTCTGAGAAATGTATGACACAATATGATTCCATTGGAAGATGACAGACTACTGCCGTTGTGTCATTCATCTCTTTATATTTGTCTCTTCTCTAGCCTCACTTTGGCATTCACATATATACTCCACCGACTTCATTTCTCAGTCACCCACCAAACTCCCCACCCTCCCGTCTCCGTCTCCTTCTCAGCATGTCTGTCTACAAAACTAGGTAAAACCTCCACCTTCCACCTCTCTCTCGTCGCTCTCCATCTCTGTCTGGCTTGTGTGGGGCGGTTGTCTCGCTTATCAATGCGGTAGCGAGTCATACAGCGGTAGGTTTATGGAGCTTCCTGCAGTAGCTGTTTCCACTGGTATGATTGGGTCTGCAGGGGTAATGGAATGGCAGATGAATTCAGGCTTCCATGAGGAGACTGAGTAATAGAGGAAGGATGAGGGGGGCAGTTCGGACAGTTTCTGAACTGTTTTGGGAATCTGCAGCTTAAAAATTGCCTTCTTTGAACTTTGCATTTTCTTTCTCCTCTTTTTTTCCCCCCTTTTCTGTGCACTTCAGCTTGGTTTGGTTTTTGCTCAAAGCTCACTCAAGTAACTTTGATTGAATTTACAATATACAGGTACATATATATACAATGTTCTCATGTTCTTGGTTCCCCGTTTTTTCTCCCCCACTGTAGGATCACTCTGAGAACCCACTGGGTGCAGCCGTGACTTTGGCCCACGAACTGGGACACAATTTTGGCATGAACCACGACACCCCAGAGCGCGGCTGTGGCTGCAGGATGACCGTTGACCGTGGAGGCTGCATCATGACGCCCTCCACAGGGTGAGGCTCTGGTGTTCTTTTTCCCTGGGATTATATTGCAAAACTTTATGATTAAAACATAAGAAGAATGTGACACAAATTGTTACGCTGCTGGACTGGTTGAGGCAGCAGCAGCAAAATTCAAATTAAATGTCCACTGCTCCACACTGTCACTGCAATGATTGTGCTGGTTGTTGCTTTCCTGTTTTAGCATTCCATTGCTATTTAGATTGTTGTTTTAGGCTGATTTGATTATTTGTTTTCTATCATTTAAATTTTCAATTTGTGGTCTATTCCAGTGAAATCTTGGTGGGAACAAAATTGGTTAAAGTGGCTTCAGATTTAAAAACATAAAAACAAAGTTTTAAAATTGTGACTTTAGGCCGTTTCTCTTTGTTGTGTTTACATTGATTTAGAGCCATTAAACAGTTACCCTTTAAGAGCCTTGTTTCACTCAACTACAGGTTTAAAATGCATCTCAGCGTAACTTTTCTGAATAAATTAGTGACTTCCTCTGCACCTGGACAGTCAGAAAAGATTTATTGAGCTCCACTAGTTGCACAGGTTGGATCATTTTCATCTGTACATGATGCTCCATTGTTTATGTGTTGATGTATGAGAGGGCTCAGACACACACACGCATACACAAACACAAACACACACACACACACACACACACACACACAGACACACACATTGGCCCGCGACTAAAGCAGCTGCTCTAGCATTCTACCCATGTTGCCTGGGTCGCTGAGATAACAGTGCTGCTGCAAGTGATGGACTCTGTGACTGTTAGTAAACAGCAAGCAGATAAGGCAAACCCAGAGCGCAGTACCAGATTTCACCCTTGGTCCGGTGCCAGTCTGGTTTATGTGATGGTGGGTCCCGCAAGCGACAGATGAATGTGGTCAGGATGAATTCCACAACGCTGTGAAGAAGACAGAGAAGTAAAAAGGCTGTTACTGTTATTATTGAAATATTCTGTTTGAGTTTTTAAAACGCAAACAATTAAAGAAACAGCTTACACCCATCACACACACCGACGTCAACCCCTGCATACATCTGTCCCACACATTAACAATATCAATGCATGTTAAAAGGGATTTGTCCAATTTTGAGAATATAGCGGGAAAGGTTGCCAGATCTTATAAAACTCTCTGGTTGAGCCAGGAGTACTATGCCTGTAGTATGTTCAAGTTTGAGGTGTGCCATTATATCCTCCAGTCTGTGTTTATGAGATGGTGGTCTTTTTCCATTTAAGAAGAATCAGTTGTCAGGCAAACAGCGTAGAGACGGCTACAGCGTGGTTAGCTGCGGTCTTGGCTGTCAGAAAGTTAGTATCAAAAACTGTGCCACATACACATGGAGGTGTATTAAAAACACCTGTCCAAAAATCCTACAGCAGCAGACAGGACCAAAACACATGGCTGTGGGTGCCCAGATCAGGCCCACATCTTCAGCAATTCAATTATTTATCAAGTTCACAATATAAAGAAAAAAGCAGATATATCATCATATATATCAGCCGATATAAACTGTAGGATATGAAAGATGTTGTTGCAGAAAACAGAAAATTGTTAATTAGGTGGAGAAACAAAAGAGCAGAATGTGGATAAATGTAGAAACACATTGTAGTGCAGTGCAGTCTATTAAAAACATTATATTAACAATGATGTGCTAAGATCTGAGAAGCAGTTTAGAGCAGTGAGCAGGCCCATTAAAATCTGTGAAAAGTCCCTGTGGATGTGTGATTTTTCCAAGCCCTAGTTGTGGCTATTGTCATCAAAAACTGACATTAAAGTAGATAAAAGCTATTTTCAATTACGCTCATGAATCAGCAGAGACACAGAAGAAGAAAACCGCAGGTGGCTTGTGAGCACATCCTTCAAAATGCCACAAAACTTGCTAAAAAACACATGAATGTCTAACTTAGCTATGTACCAGAAGTGTCCCAGAAAACTTGAATGACCTTTTACTGTAGCAATAGAAAAAAAGAGGAGGGTACATGGGGGGGGGGGGGGGGGGCTCAGAAACTGTTTATTTGTACAGCCACTGGCAGCAGTGAGCTCATCCTGCTGTTCTCATACTACAGCACTTATTTCTGAGAAAAAAAAAGCATAATGCACACAGAACACCGCTGGATTTATGCAGTGTAGTTTTTGAACATGCACTCAGTGTACTGACGTGACGACTTTGCTGTAGCTCGTCAGTGGCCAAAGATATCTAATGATGTCATGCGCAGAGTTTAGAAAAATGACTATCTGATCTAAATGGGTTAGAATGAGTCACGGTACTGTTTAATTCTTCATAACAGCATAGGTTAATGATGCATGGTCGCTCCTTTTCAGCACCGTCTGCTACATAATTATGACATTAGACACATTAATAGTAGAGAGAGGTGATCAGTGACCTTTCATTCTGAAACTTGCTCCTCTGTTTGCTAAGTAAAGGGTGCAGGATAAATCCATACACTGTGGTACGGTGACATTTTGTCTGGCCATTTTGTGTTGATACACTGACTCCAAGTATCAATATTTCCCTATTCAATTATTAATATTTTAATTGTGCACTGACCATTGTTCACTGCAGTCTGTATTTTAGGATGAATAGAACATTTTTACAATACATTAAACAATCTTTGTTACTGTAAAACTGGAGGATAACAGTGTATGTTAACAAGTCATACACTGTATTTGCACCTGTACCTGAGAGATCTTTAAAGCTTTATCAATATGTTTTTGGATGAAAGGGGTAGTTTGACATTTTTATTTCCAGTCTGTATGCTAAACTCAGCTAACCCCTTCTACTGTACCTTTAGCAATGCTTCAAATGACTAATGTGATGAACCCACACAGGCAGAGGCGAGGCAAGTTTTTTATATAGCACCTTTCAACAACAAGGTAATTAGTCTTTTACACGAGCTGTAAACAAAAAACATAAGGCAGTGTTTAAAAAAATGAAATTATAGAAATAATAATAGAAATAATATAAACAAGCCAAATTTCAGCGATTACACTGTAGTTATCATCACAACTCTATGTTTTGATTTAGTTTCTTCCTGTTCATTGTTTTGGTCTTGTAGTTTTACAGTTTGGTTCACTCTCACCGCTCTCATCAAGCCTCTTTTTCCAGATGCCTGTTTTCAGCTCTGGTAAACCCACTGTACATTATCTTCTACCTAGCAACAAATGACAGGCACAGTTAGCAACTAGCTGGTGAACATTTAGAACTTAAAGAGCCAGAAATTTCCCTCAGCAGATGGCAGAGACCAAAAACAGAGCCAAAAAGGAGAATGAATTTTAGACTTACATTCATCAGGTGCTCAGAAATTTGACTCCACATAAATGCTCATGTTACTCCGTAACTCCTGGATGTATATTTAAGCAATTTTTTTGCTAACTCTTTCCCCATCATTAATGGTGTGTTTAGAGCTTACTCACAGCTGCTTTCAAGAGGCCAAAAGAATCAAATAGCACTCATAATAATGTTTAGATTTTGATAGATCAACTGTGTTGTCTAGACAGTGTTGTTGTTTAGATGATATCAGTTGACAATGAGCCATGGAGCTCATAGTGTGAGGTTTGTCATGGGAAATATTTTGCCAGAGTTTCCGCGCCAGTTTGAGAGGTGAAAATTATGAACTTACCCAAGTTCAAGCTCGACTTAGCCGGTTATCTCCCAAATTGAATTTCCTGAACTATCAGCCTGAATTCACAGTTTCCTGTTGACAAAACCAATGATTTCACAAACCAATCTCGAACTCATTTCCCCCATCACAGATCTGCTTTCTTTTTTTTTATTTATATTAGCAACCTCCTTTGACCCTCGGCCCAGATGCCTTCAGAATGTTAAACACATCGTTGTAAAGCAGTGTAGCTCGTTCGACTGTGTGTTTGGGATACTCTCGGCTTAGACTTGCTAATGGAGGAGAGGACAGGCTGCATCTAAATGACGTGATTATCAGTGACGCTGCCAGCTGCAATCAGGGCCAGGGCACAAAGAGAGGTCCGCAGAGAGGTGCTTTATGCCTGGATAGACAGGCAGAGCGAGGAGGCAGTGGTTTTATTTGTCTTTTATCTCCCTCAGTGGTAAAGCGGGAGGAGAGACACAAAGAGAGGTAGAGGTGAGAGTGAGAGACAAACAGGAGAAAGATGACAATGAAGGAATTATTTAAGTACACATGGACATCTATGACAGGCGTACGAGCCATAAAAACCGTCCACGGGAGATTTGTGTCATAACAATGAGTGGAAATGTGAGGGACAGAAGAGGAACAGAGTTTAACATGGACATTTTGAAGCAGGGATGTCTTTTAGAAGTTGAGCTAAGAGTTGCATCATATGAACGTGGGGAGAGAGCTCAAAAGTGCTTTCCCGTGTCTGTATGTGTATCTGGGAAGAAAGGTGAAGCACAGCAGGGAGCTATGGCTGGACTTTGAGGCCAAGAGGTGAATACTCTGTCAACACAATATGAGGGAGCCTGTGACTCTTGTTATTTTCTTGTCGAAATGACAGAGTGCAAGTGAGGTGAGAAGGTACAAAATGTCATTATCCGAAGCTGTGGAGGGGAGGGAGAAAGCTGGTTAGGTTGCTAGTGGGTAAATGTTTGCAGTAAATTCAGCTTGTGTTTTGCTTTTCCTCCTGATATTTAATCACCATAGGCTCCTGCCAGAGTTGCAGCCTAACATTTACTGAAAGGTCAGACGTGTCTCTCCTGCTTAGCTCAGACTAAATGCATGTCAGTCTGCAGCGCAGCTCAGAGAGCAGCAGAGACAGCTTGATATCAGTCTGAAAGCTCACAAAAAGAGGAGCCCTTCATGGCCCTCACGTGACCAATGCCTCTATGGTCCACAGACCCATTTCACTCTCCATCCACACTGACGTTTCCTCCTCCCCCCAAACCCACTGGCCTCACACGCTGAGATGATTAAACTGACAGGAATCATCTGTAGTGCACATATGGCTTTAGATCCAGGAAAAGCTGCTTGGTGCACAGGAGACTGTATCTCTGCATCACAGTGGTACTGTCAGTAAGAGCCCGGCTTAATGCTACAAGATCTTTTTGTAAGTTACTATAAAAACATTGCCTCCTTTGCTCCCTGTCCAATTCACTAGGCTCTGCCTCCCAGCATTTGATTTTTTCCCCTCAGATTTTACACACAAAATTCAGTATATTAATCTCAAGGATTACTACTCAACCACTCTGTGTTGGGTTGCGTTTTGGAGTTTGACCCATACTAGGGACAAAAATATGCTTCCATTTTTACTGTTGTTTAAAATCTCTTGCTTGTGAGTCCCCTAGCTTTATGGAGATACAATACTAATATGCTGAAATACACCTTTAAATCATTCATTTAAGGCCTGCATTTCAGTTGAGAAGTAGGTCTGACAGTTGTATTGAACAAGTCGCACAGCACAGGCTTGTTTAATATGTGTAGCTGTGTAGTAGTATGTTCAGATGGGGGGGTGGGTTGTTTGTGTTGTGGGTGTAGATCATCTGCTCAATTAAGAATAGTGAAAACAGGTGTGCATCATTGCGTCCTCTAAGCACTGAGTGACTGTCAGGTGGGGGAAGGAAGGGTAAAACTGTTTTGCAGTAGATGTGGGTGCACTCATGTTTGCACATATGTGCCCACAGATAAACTGTTATAGTTTAAAGTGACTGAAAAATCTCGATTTAAGTTTTGTTTGTGTATTCTTTGAAAGCTTTTTTTTTTCGGTCAGGCTCACCTTGTACATACCTGAGCAGATGGTATGTTCCGACAGAGAAGGTTAAAGGTAAGTTGTTGGTATATAGTAGTGGGAGAGAGTTCTTCTTTTTTTTCTTTTACATTCTTTCCTTTCTTCAACTTATAGTTCTGCTTTATTCAACATCCCTTTAAAGTTGTCCTTTGCCAAGTACATATACTGTCCATTGTATGAGAAAGCAAGACTACAGTCATCATTGTGATGTACAAATGCCTCAGATAACAGATGGTAAAACCTAGTGAAGCATGTCTCACCTCTGAAAATCAACACAGACAACATGGGAGGGGAAAATATCTGTTATTCTCTCACCTTTAAACATTTACTGAATGAAAATGGCAACAGTTAAAATGTTCTTTGAGATTTCTTATAGATTTGGCATGACCAGTACAAAAGAGCAGATAACATTGGATGTTTTCTTCCCTTTCTGTCATATGGCAGGTACTCTGAGTCTATTGCTAGTCAGCGAGATAGTGCCACACATTTTCCTCTGTCACTATCACAAATGATGCTGCCTGAAATTGATGAGATTTAGATCTTTAACAGTGTGTTATTCTCAATGTGAATGACATATATTTTCCTCTCAAACAGTACCAACAGCCAAAAAAAGAGCTGCCTGACTAGATTCTGTGTAACTGTTGAGCAGCCAAATCAGTTCCACCCCAGCAAACTACACCTGGAGAGGGTGCAGGGCTTTAAGCTAATATTATCCAGGGAAGCCTACACTCTCTGCTTGGCTAATTTCCTGGACAGCAGAGCAGCCGTGTGGTCTCAGCTGTGATAATACATACCTTCGACGTGGGTTGATTACAGACTGAGATCTCCACATTGGAGCTGTTCCTACATTATTTAATGCTGATTTATTTTTTTTATAGGTTTATCAAAAACTGTAACAACTTCTCCTGGTGCTGTGATCATGGTTGTTGACTTTAAACCTTTTCATTTCTTCTGTCTAAAACATTCCACCTCTTTAAGTGTAGCTATGGTTAGAATGAAGGTACAGACAGATTTAACTGTATACATGCTTCAGTTGATTACAAAAAGGCCCTGAAAACTAATTCTTTCTTTTTGATTTTCACTAGTTTACCATTTGGATTTGAAACCATGTTTTCAAGGGCTTTAAATATCATAGTTCACCAACAAACCCATGCCCAGTTACATTGCTCATTGCAATGATGCGTGTTTCCACAGTCAGCATCTGCATTACATAAAAAGTGAACAGTAATTTCACTTCCCTTTTGATATTAATTAATTTCGGTCCTCCCCCTGGAACTTGCAGACATTCAGTTGATTGCACAAAAACACTTGGAAAGCACTACAACAAATTCTCTCATTTATTGTGTTGCTCATCCATGTCTGGACAGTAAACTCCTTGGTGTATCTACTTATTGTCATTAAGGAGCGCACTAGGCACTGGGTGATGGAAAAGTAAGATATTCTCATGCACCCCCAGACACCCTGTCAGGCTGCATCTGTTACCAGGATGTAGAGGGCACCTGTAATCTGGAGGGATGTTGGCTGCAAATTAACGACGCAACTCAATTATTAAAGCCCTGTTCATACACAGTCACTGGCCACAGTGGACATCAGTTAAAGGCAGATAATTTAGCATGATTTCTTGGCTCTTGCCAGGGCTTCTTTTGGTGCCCTCTACTTTAAATAATCAAGCATACAAATGACAGAGCGCATCTTAATTGCTCGCATGTCCAGAGTTGTGTTAATTGTCTTTTCAGTCATTCAAAATTAATTCAGTAATGCCTCAAGTTCTGTTTATGTGAGTCAATTTCAGCTGACATTTACTAGTATACATCTGTAGGGCTTTTGGTGTAATAACATTTCACAAGATGACAACCAGCTGTTCGGGGTGCGTTTAGAGTGGAAAATGAAGAGCGACACTGTGGGTTGCAAACAGGTTTTCGGAGCTCTGTGTTTTACTGAATATTATTAGTTGACACAGTGGAATCAAGGCAAACAACATACAAAATGCGATCTGATGGCAGCGCAGCCCGAATGGTACAACATCTTTAATATTAAACTACAGAATAAATTTGACCTTACCTGTTACAATGATAACAAACTACAGTAAAGAAACTAAATCAAACCAGTTCCAAACTAAGTTAGCTGTAGTTTTACATCATGAAACCAATCATTAGTTGTGTCTTTGCTTCAGACTGAATCCTGAATCCATATGTTGATTTTAGCATACATGTATCCACTGGATACCTTAACACTTTCTATGTGGGTCCAATTTGTCCAAAGAAACCTGATTTTCCTCAGTATAGAAATCTCCAACTGACAACTGTCTCCAACTTTCACCATTAATGCCAGTTTATTGAGAACAGACTCTGTTTACCCCTGGCGCACATTCCATCCGCCTCATGCAGATCCTGAAGCATGCCTGTGTTCTGTTATCAGCAGCAGCCCATGTTATTTACAAGGGGCTGGTCTGCTCCGGCTCTCCGCCTGATCTGCATAGTCTGTCTATCCTGATTTGGTGCAGGGTTCCCATGCACAGGGCAGCAAAGCTCTTTTTCTGCCTCTTGTGTGTGTGTGAGAGAATGGTGGTAAAAAGACTTAACAAGTGGATTATGGGGCAGACGAGGGAAGTGAAAGAGACAGGTCGATTGCCTTTGGTTAGTGAGAGATGAAAGCAAAATGACACTCAAAGGTGGACAGTCTGAGTGAAGTGGACGGAGTGGTTTCTACCCTAGGGTGGCTGTTAGAAGAGGATGTTTTTCTGTGTTCTATGTTCCTGAAATCTGTGTTTTTTAGTTAGAGAAAACATTTCTTCCCATTGAATGCTCTAATTGCTATTCAAGTCCCTCAAGAGGAGTCACTATAGTCAACTAACAGCAGTGAAATATCCATGCAGTTGAGCAGCCAACTTCTTAGGCAAAGGCAAGCATATCCCCCACACACACACACCTCTGTCCAACGCCAGCCTCCACAAACATATTCTGTGTAATGTTGAATTTTCACAAATCTGTCTCCGGCCAAAGCCGCAGCCGCAGACAGTCTCCACGCCTGCGCTTGAAGACCCCAGTCAGTCTATCGCTGCATAAGTACGTATGACATATGTTTCTGTCTGAAGTCGAGCTTTTCAAGCATCCGATGCCAGCTGCCTCTCTCTGCTCTCTGTCTGCCAATCCCTCTCTGCTAGCCGCTGCTCCTCGCTACTCCCCATATCCTCCACATCCTTTTTTTTTTAAAGCTAGACTGTGTCCCGCCATGACTGTGTAAGATACTCATTTGCACCCCCAAAGCCTGCTTTTCTGTGTCAGTCCTTCTGTGATTCTGTTCTTGTTTGTTAGCTGGCACGGAGCATGAGGTCATACGCTGTGTTTTTTAGTACTGATGTCCTGTGGCTTGTGTTTTATACAGCCAGTGTGTTTAGAGAGGTTGAAGCAGGACACAGGCCCTTAGAGGAGGAAGCGCAAAGAGGCAGATTTAGAAATGTTTGACTGACTGTAAACTGCAGCACTTAAAGAGGTGGTGCTTATTTAGTAAAATGACTAAAATGCATAAAGACTCACATTTAAAGCCATGCTTCTTGATATGATAACCACATTATTATATATAGTTAGACTTGTTTATTCAGGATTGGCGGACATGAATGCCAAATAAAACAACTTTTAAATATTCTAATATGAAATAATAAATAATCATAGTTGTAACCCAAACAACCCATATAGTCATGGATAGATTATGAGACAATGGGCCTCCAACCTCCTCCATAGAGCATGACACCATGGCTGAACTTTTCCATTACTTTGTGGTTTTATGGGCCCTATGCCACCCTCTTGACCTGCTCCCCTGGTTAAGCAGCAAGATTTCTGCTATTTTCATTGCCATTTCATTCTTCTCTCTTTCTGTCTCTTTGGTGGTCATTTCCATCTCTTTATGGTCCTTGGTGATTTCTTTTTGTGGTCCTTTTTGAGAGTCTTTGTGGTCATTTTGTGTGGTTTGTGGTTGTTTTGTGCCTCTTGGTGGTAATTTTGTCTTTTTTGGGGCTCATTTTGTGGACCTGCCTCGCCTCCTCTGGCCTTGCCCCAGGTTAAAACACTAAGATTTCTGCCATTTTTCTGGTACATGTCTTTTTAATTTGTTCCTTTCTTTTCTCTCTATAAATGGTTTCTCCATCCCTTTGTCTTTGTGGTCTGTTTCTGTCACAACTGTATTAATTGTCTTCATATTTTTTTGTTTTTCACTCTCCTTTCCCTCACTCTCCTATTTATCTCTGGTCCATGGTTATTAGACTCACAGAAACTCACACTCTAGCAGGAGGACCCATTCCCCCAGGCATCACAGCTGTTATTGGCACATCGTGATAGTTTCATCTCATGAACATTTTCTCGTTTTTCAATACAGAATCCAATTCTTTCCTCACTAAATTAGACATTAGTCAGCACTTCAGGTAAGCGATGCCAGGGAGTGAACACGGTAGAAATTATATGGTTTCGGCTTGCTACTTATCAAGGTTTCATTTGTTAATATGTGCTCACACATTCACATCCAACATACCTCTCCTTATGCTCTTCCCTCTAGTCAGTTGCTTAAATTGTCCTGCTCTTTGCCAGGATATGCCTCTTTTGAAATGTGGTTGCCAGAGAAAATGTTTCTCTGGACATTTGATGGTCTGCTTATGTATTGAGTAGGATTGAAAATCTCTTGAACTGGAGCTCATACAATGTCAGTAGACCATTAAATTTGTGTGAAAAGGCCTCTTGAATGAACAGATTGAACAAAGGTTCCAGTGAAAGCTGCCTGTATTCTGGTTCAGCGGAATGATTGGGGCCACTTTTTCTTGAGATCATTGTGGTTTCTGAACAGTAAGACTACACATAAAGTGGGATTTTTTTCGTCTCCTGGCAATTTCTTTAGTTTTTAATATCACCGTCTCCTCAGGCCTTCTCTGTTTCAGTCACAACCTTGTTCTTCCATTCATCTTTGTAGGTATCCATTTCACAGTGTTCAGCATGCAGCAAAAAAGGACCTCGCCAGTCTGAGGTAGCAAGGCATGTGTTTGTACAACATGCCCGCCGAGGTCAAGGTGCTCTACGGTGGACAGAAGTGCAATGGCTGGTGGAGGAGGGAGAGGAGTGCGATCATGGGAGCTGGAGGTGGCACGAGCCTACATCCTCTTTCACTCTCTCGCCTCCAGTGGAGGGATGAGTCTCCAACACTTGGGTTGTGGTGGACAGTTCTTATTTAATTATAAATGTGAAACAATGTAAAAAGAAAATAAGTTTCTGCTGGATAAAGAAAAGTTAAAAGACCAAAGCTGCTCAGAAAATCAATTTTAAGTCAAGACTCAGTGAAGTGTAGCTAATATGATTCTGAAAATTCTATAGGTGGTCCTCGTCTTGAAATGTCCAGCACAAAGAGGCCTGGTTTTTCTTCTCCTTCAACGCATTGCAAACAGCCCCCAAATCAATACATTAATAAGCAAGAGTGGGCAGAAATGAACTGCCGGGGAAAAAACACCAAACATGGACTTTTCAAACTTGATATTCCCTTTAGAAAACCCATTGTCCAAAGAAAAACAATATTAGTAACTGTCCTGTGTTAAATCATCCAGAACCACTGAAAGTCTCAACAGCCACCCAGACCTCCCACCAATAAACCACAACAAACTTCAAGTTAAACTTCCTCTTGACACTGACGTGCTATTATTGTAATACAAAAGTCAAAGCTCAGCAAACCACCCGAGACACCTTGGCCAAGTGTTTTATTTACATCCCACCTCTCTCAGTTTCACATGGTGCTGACAGGGCTCTGACAGGCTGCCACGCTTGCGATGTCATATCCCCATTGAAGGCCCATTTATCAAACCACTGTCCAACTCTGTGACAAAGGCAACAAACAAAAGTGTAATCGGGTCGGGCTGAATAAGCTTTCTCTGGTCAGCACCCAAACAACTGGGCACGCTTCTGATGTGTGTGCATCCACTGCAGCATGCTTATTTCTCACCAGACTACAACCGCAGGGCGCCGGGAAGTGAAGTGAGAATCGCATGTGGGAGGCAGCGACATTACCAGTCGCATAAGACACAGATGTGTGTCTCATAGATCCCAAAACAAAAACAGAGATTTGATGTGGAATATATCATTACCAAAATCTGCTGATGGGAGTTCCTGAGAATATTTACCGTTTAAAACAGTGAAAACGCTCCCTACAACTAATATCTAAAACCCATAAATTTTCTAATTTGAGAAGAGATATAAAACAAAGAAAAGCAGCAAATCCACTCATCTGAGAAGTTGGAGACATCAAATGGCCAACAAACAGTCAATAAATTATGAAAACTGTTGATTATTATCATATATTGTAAATTGACTGTTTGCTCTGCATCAGACACATATTCATATTGCCCCATTTGCCCATTATCTGCCTCTTGAATCTGAATCCTTTTAGAAATCCTTATCAAATCTAATTATATATTATAATTTAGCTTAATATTTATAGGTAACTAAAGTTGAGACTCTGAAACTCAAAGATGCAGATCAGTATTTACCTTCTGGAGAAGGCAGAAAAAGTTCAGTTTTTAGTGGCAGCCCAGTTAATATTCACAACCTGTAGATACAACTGGAAAATGAGTTCAGCAAGATATGAAATGATGATTAAATATGTATTCGATAGAATGAAACAACAATTGCAGCCTACTGAACATTACACTGATAAGCTTAAAATGTTGTTCTAAGTATAATAATAAACGGATAGGATCAACAAGATCATTTCTTCTTACTCGCTTAACTCAGTCATAGTGCGATGTTACAGAATAATGAGTAAATACACCAGTACCATGAGCTATTTGCTACAATCAGACAAGAGAAAAGTTTCATTTTTAGCTTTGCAGAATTAACCACTAATTAATTAGCCACAGATGAAATGACCTCCCACCAATGATGCTTGTCATTTTAACTCAGAGTGATGGTCAGCGCCAGCTTAAATAGGCATGCTAACATCATCTGAATGAACAAGGAGATAGAAAAGGTTTTGATAGATTTGTTACTGTCTGGCTTGATAAATCCTGGTATATTACCAACTGGGAACCAACCAATATGTGACCTGCTATTGAGTCTGTTCTGACACCTGATTAACCGGAGCATGGCTTGTGATTTTGTGAACTGACTCTTAAAACTTGACTGATTCAGCTGTATTTTTTATTATTCATCAAGTAAGCAGGACTGTGGACCTATAATTTAGAGGCAACTCTAGGTAGTATTTTAGTGAATTGTTATGTTCGACCACCAACGTAATGAAGCTGTATAATTTGCGCATTTGCTAACTCCATCTCTGCCAGCTTGACCTCCATAACTCTCTCCATACATTGTCGCCGCAGAGGGTCTGCTCATTTGATTCTCGACTCCACTTAGGACCGAAAGAGATGAAAGCAACCTTTCTCTCATCTCCAAAACAATAAGCTTACGTCAGGGGCCAAGAGGTAAACAGCCAGACTCATAAAAAAAACATCAACTGAAAATTAGACATCCAAATAATCCAGCTGCTTCCAGTTCCCCAGCCCACACATCTTTTCATTACCTTAGAGCCCCACTAGCGAAACAGCCACGTTGAGAGAAGATAAATGATAGTGGGAGTTGTTTTTTCTGCGTGATAGTGCAATGCGTGACACTACTTGGAAAACAAAGCTGATGTGTTTTGGCATCCAATAAAAGATAAACATCGCAACACCTCCCCGAAGTCTTTTATAGCATTATTCCCATTTCAACTTCTCCTTACATGTCCTCTCTCCTCTTGTCGTTCTCCGCCAGCAGCCAGCTGATCTTGTCGTTGTGGTGAAGTGGCTTCAATCCTCACCTCTTAAGGGCTTTCAAATCCCACTCCCGCTCCTTTCCAATATACCCTAATATACCCTCTGCCACATCTTTCCACATCAAATCTCAGTTGAAGATCTTAACACACAACCCTTCCAACTGCTACACCTGATTCTTATCGTTTGCTCCTCTGCCTTGCAGCTCCCACTTCTCTGACCTCACAAGGGTCGGCGTACTAAACACGCTCCTCTTTACACAAGTGCAGAGGTCTGAAGAATTCCCCAAATCCAGAACACATGATCTTCAGTTAATATGTCTCCTCTCAAAAGGTCTCCAGGTCAGGGAGAAGTAAGGCAGGAATCCCCCGGACAGGAAGCGTGCTCCCCTGACCTGGAAGTCTTGATCTGACGGGGATCAACTGACAGAGAATCTTCACAGCGCTGATCAGGTCCACATGTTGTTGACTATTTTGTTTTCTTTCCCGTATCCCAGGAATGTATGAACCCGTGCTGCAACGCCACCACCTGCACCCTCAAGGGAGATGCCGTGTGCGCCCACGGACAGTGCTGTGAAGACTGCAGAGTAAGACTTTTCGTGCAGGCCTGGGTCTGTCTTGTGCATTCTCTTTCCACTTTGGATCTTCTTTTCCCAATTTAAATGCACTTACACCATCTTAATAGCTGAAAACCACTGGAAACATTTGTTGAAGATGATTAAATGCACTGAGTCTGCTCCTTATGTCCTTAAAGATGTTTCTACTCAGACCTTCGTTTCAATGAATAAGTCTTTTCCTTTGCTTTACATGAAAGCTCGTTTGACCTTGTGGCATGCAACATCAGTATTGGACAATGTTCTACATAAGCTAGAGCCCACTTTTCCATTCCAGTCTTGGCAAGCCCACTTTGAACACACAAAAACATTCAACATTCATCTATGCAAAGTGATGACTGAAGTAATGTCCAACAAAACATTTAATACAGAGGATGTGAGAAAATAGATATAGAATCAAACTCAGATCTTCTTAATCATTTTAACTTCTTGCCTTCTACTGCACTGTATGTGTTTATAGCTCAAACCGGCTGGCACCCTGTGTCGAGAGTCCAGTAACTCTTGTGACCTGCCAGAGTTCTGTACTGGTGCCAACCCTCACTGCCCAGCCAACGTTTATCTGCATGATGGGCACGCCTGCCACAACGTCGAAGGCTACTGCTACAACGGCATCTGCCAGACTCATGAGCAGCAATGCATCACCCTGTGGGGACCAGGTAAATCAACAGCTTCTAATAAGCTGGACTGTGTGTGTAGTCTTCACTTTTATTTTTAATATCCTTCACTTTATATTGATGATCCTATTTTGTTTTTTACCTTGTTTGTGTTTGTGTGCAGGAGCCAAGCCTGCCCCTGGGATCTGCTTTGAGCGAGTCAACTCTGCAGGGGATCCTTATGGGAATTGCGGGAAGGACTCCAAAGGCTCCTTTGCCAAGTGCGATGCGAGGTAAGGCTCTGCAGCTGCACTGATGCGGTAGAGGTGCAGAGAAATTGTCGTGCAAAACACAACTGATTAGCTTAAGTGGTGTCATTAGCAATCATCATTACATGGTGGAATCTGACATGTGATCTTCAAACAAAAGTTTACACGGGTGAAAAATGTAATTTGAGCAAGATAGTAGCTAATTATGGTCTAAGAAAGTATTCATGAATCATTTCATGCTATTCTTGTCAGCTAATTGTTCTCAAGATCTTCTCCCTTTGGGTGAATTCTGTAATCAAGCTCTTTGTTAATTGACGTAATTGCTTTAATGACCGGAGGACTGAAGCACTGCAGCTCTCTTCAGCAGTCTTTTCATCTTTCTCTACAGTTTCTTATCTTTGTCTGTCATTGACAGGCCTTTATGTTTTAGGTTGTTTTTTTTAATGAAGTGTCCCATTATGTGTTTTTTTTAATGTTTGTGTGCACACATGTGTGTTGTACGCAGGGATGCAAAGTGCGGTAAAATTCAGTGCCAGGGAGGAGCCAACCGGCCAGTGATCGGAACAAACGCCGTTTCTATTGAGACCAACATCCCGCTGCAAGATGGAGGGCGTATTCTGTGTCGAGGGACACATGTTTACCTGGGTGATGACATGCCTGACCCTGGGCTGGTTCTGGCTGGTACAAAGTGTGGAGATGGCATGGTGAGGGAACGGTGTATCATTCATTGTAAGACTGAACATAAGGTTGTATTTCATTCTTTCTGAGTAGCACAGACAGTGCCTGTGACAATCAGTTATTATCATTATATCATCAAGATAAGGTCAATACAATATTGAATCACATTTTACCAAGTATTGTATATAGCAGAAAAAATATAAGCCTCTACCATCCTGAGGACATCCCTGCAATTTTCTGATTAATCATAATTTTATATGCTCTTTCTATAAATTTTAAAGTAGCTGTGAGATTGTTGTTTATTATCCTATGAGCACAGGGTGCAGGTATACTATTTGCTCTCTAGAGGCCCCTGAAATTACAACTGCATGAGCCCAGAATAGAATTCCTTTGGACGCTGAGCAGACAGTACTGCAGTACGGAGCTAAGGCAAACACAGAGAGGTAGCCTAAAGAAAAGGGCTAATGAAGTTAACTCCTAAGTGAATCCAGTGATCCATATGTGACGTACACATCACGTTTAGGGGTGGAAAAGACTCTTATGGCAACCTTATTTCATTAGGTGTGCCTCTCAGCTTTTCTCCTTGTATGTGCCACCCTTAAAACCTCTCTCACCACACCAGTGACATCAGTACCTTTTTCTGCCAAGCAAGAGACCTCTCTCTTTTGGGCTGGAGCACTTCGCTCCTTACAAGGCCTGTACTCACTCCTACGTTAATGGCAAACTGGTTGTGAGAGCATATAATATGGGGCACATATGGGCAGTTTCACTAACCACCTCTGCTGCTTTATATCAATAAGTAGGTAAACATATATTTTTAAGACAACTTGATAGCACCAGTATGTCTTTTGATGTTAGCTTTCCTGCCCAGAACCTCAGTTAAGTCTAACAAATGGTCCAGATTTGGCCAGGTCACAGTGGTTTACAGTGTTTTTCTGCTTCTCGACAGATAACCATGTCATCTGCTCAGCAGTTCTCACAACCAGATGGTTGCATTTGCCAAATGCTCCACAGCTTTGACTTTAACTTGTGAAAGGCCACAGCTCTGCCTGCGTGTGGTTGAAATTTGGCCCGAACAGCGTTGGTAACCACAGTCCTCAGAGTCCCCATAAGTTCTTTCAGTTACCTCAGGGACTTGCTGTCGGTGTGAAAAGTTCTTTGGTGTTGTGCGCAAAATGGCCTTCTGTCATGTCAGCTTGTATCCTGGCTACAGTCCCCCAAATCATGTGTTCGCTCCACATATTATCTGGAAATGTTGATGGCCCGAAGGTGGGTCTTTGTCATGGGCTTTTGTTCTTCTCAAAAAGGTTTTCTGTTTTCCATGCCAATCCAGGCATTAAGTTGGCAGCCCACACAATAGTTGCAGTTTGAGGAAAATGAGAGCTCAAAACTGCTTTGCCTAATGCAGGCCTTATTTTCTACATAAAAGCAACAGCTGGCCTTTTTCCAGTCTGATGTTTTTCTTTGTTCTACAGGATATGTAGCATATTGTGCCTTTTGTGTCTGGAACCCCTGAGCTGCATTAAGGCTTGTGATATGTGTGGTGCAGCTACCTGAGTGGCGCTCTGCACTTTTGCCTGAAGCAGACATGGTTCATTATACATGTCCACCAAACATCACCTCAGGAGTTGTTAAGACTTTGTGTCAGTCTTAAAAATTGTATGTAGCATTTACAATTGTATTTAAATTCCATGTTAATTCATATTGATTTATGTATTACAATATAATTTGTTAATTCAATAATAAAAGAGCAAATTACAACTGTACTGTGAGAGCAATCAGCAGGTGTCAATCGTGCACGTGCTACTTTATCTTACAGACACTAAACCTGTGCACATGGATGTTATCCAATTGTGCCATAGAACTCTACACACTTTCTTTTTTAGTGTTCGTTGTTGTGTTTGACTTCATTGGCTCTCTAATTCTGCACCTCTTAAAATTACTTAATGATGCTTTTCCTGTTATAGGTGTGCCTAAATCGGCAGTGCCAGAATGTCAGTGTCTTTGGTGTGCATGAGTGCTCTGGGAAGTGCAACGGACGTGGGGTGAGTGCAAAGCACCTTTTAGCTCAATATTTAGTGTTGAATTATGCACAGAAGCCTGCGAAACAGTAGTTACAAGCCTGTGAGGATTGTGTATTTATCTATTTAGTCGATTTTTGACCAGTTGAGCAAAATTAAGTCCATCTTACTGCCCTGTAATAGCACACAATAGCAGAGCGACAGTGTGTTTACAGTGCAGCCTGTGAGTTATGGCAGCTCCTCCTATTAGGTACAATCAATCTTCATTGTCCCACTGAGGTTAAATCAATCCAGTTTAACAACATCATTTATGGTCAACTTAAGTGTTGTCCATCATCTTTTGACTATACAGAGAGAGAAGACACAGTGCAGCACTGCAGGTGGAAACCACAATTGTAGTTCTGTTGCAGCATAAAAGTAACACTTCCTGCCAAAAAAATGCTCAGTCTTTCCCTCTTATCAATAATTCAGCAAGTGGTGCTTTTATGTGCTATTTATTTTGTTGTTTAGTTCAGCGATTCAAACACTCAAGGGCTAAGTTAGTTTGCAGTACCCTCTGATCTTCTGTCAGTTATAGCTATTGATGGCGTAGAGATTATCTACAAGGAGAAATCAAAGCTGTGATCCTAAAGGTGTGTATTCTTTAAACTTCTTTCTACCATGCAACTGACCAAACAAATCTGAACCAAATCAACAATAACAAAATAACAAATAAAAAATCTGTAGCTGCCAGTAGACTGGCTCACTGCAACAAAAATAATCATAAAAAATGACTCTGCAGGAGAAAATGAGTTACAGAGAAGTGGTTTCCCATTAAGAGCGTGGACCTGAGCTGCATCTTCCCACCTGCGGAAATATCTTCCAAATCAGTTTGTTTGACATCGCACAGCATGGGGCCAGAAGAATTTGCTTAACTTACTGTGGGAATTTAAATAATATTGTTTTATCTGGGCATGTATCGACTGTATTCAAGTTCATTGGTATCTACATTTGTTGCTGATTAAGTTTGTGTTGCCTTAGCTTTCCTGTGCCCTTTTACCCTTTTCAGCTAGATCAAAGTGTGATATGTGATCTTTTCTGATGTGTCAAAAATATTGGCATAAGAAGCTGTGTGTGCAGTCAATATAACATTCAGTGACTGACTATGGTTGCCGTTT
Source organism: Lates japonicus (assembly GCA_033238685.1). Taxonomy (NCBI): domain Eukaryota; kingdom Metazoa; phylum Chordata; class Actinopteri; family Centropomidae; genus Lates; species Lates japonicus. The sequence goes on along the minus strand of BRZM01000065.1, from coordinate 2,533,395 downwards.
CAAATATATGAGGTGTCTTTAGATATATTAAATTATTTCTCTCTTAGTTAGCAGTTAGGAGTGCAACAGGATTTTAAAGAATTGGGTGCCTTTCACATTTTGTGTATCTTGAGCATTAACTCTACAGAAGAGATGAGAAAGATAATGTTACCCTTTCCCTCTGATGAAATTAACAGATTGTATTTGCGCCAGTGTTTGTCCATATTGCGTTATAGAAACATTTCCCTTCGTGCGCACATAAAACTCCCCCCCCCCCCCACCCCCCAAAATCATACCTCCCTCTGAGCCCCCAAGTGCCTCTTAACCCCGTCACCCAGTGTGAAGAAGTGTCCGTGGCCTGGAGGCAGGGAAGGCACTCGACTGTATGTCTGTGCTAAATGTAAATTCCCCCACAGCTGCGCAACTCCCTCTGCACTCCCCCCCATCCTCCCCTCTTACCCGCCTCCATCCTCCCACCGACTGACAGCTGGACCGCGTTACCTCGCCAGGGAATCCTCCTGGATCAAACTTCTGCACTGGAAACCTGAGGCTTTTACGGGGATGGACTCTCCCATGCACATGTTTTATCTATTATGACACACACTTGCACTTGTGCGCACGCACACACATGCAGAGCCAGTGTCCTTATTCTATTGAAAGTCACTCAGACTAACTGAGCAGGAGTGGTTTATTTACAAAAAATAAACCATTTAAATTCTCACTTTGTTATTTGGGGTGTAGACCCTTTGTAGAGGGCAATGCATCATTTATACCCGGAGTTTAGCTGGTAGGAATACAAATGCTTTTTGATCCTGTTTGATGTAGAAGAAGGGAAGTATCAATGTAGCATGTAATTAACAGTAAAACTAACTTGTTTGCAGGTGTGCAACAACAAGAAGAACTGCCACTGTGAAGCACACTGGGCCCCTCCGTTCTGTGAGAAAGGCGGCTTCGGTGGGAGCATTGACAGCGGGCCAATGAGACTAGCAGGTAGTGTGGATGGTCTAATTTCTATCCTCTCTCATCTAGTCAGAGAGACAACAGCAGTATCTCAGAAATAAGCAACAACACAGAGCTGCACCAGCTGCACCTTGTACATCTCTTTCTTGTGGAGTCAGTACTGGATTAATGTGTGGTTTGGACCGGACTATAACTTTCCTAGAAAAACACAACTCCCCTTCCACCCAGCAATACATTAAACTGCAGAGTCTGTAGTTTTAAAGGAGGAAGAAAATTTGTTTAAGTCCGTAGAGTAAAGAACAGAAATGAAGCAGAGAAATGTGAATCTCATACTGTCCTGCTGACCGTGGCCCTAGCTGTAACGGTCTTTGCATCATGTCCTGTCATCGTTCTGTGCTGTAGATGTCCGTGTGTGTGTATTAATGTGCGTGTTGTCATATATGGCATCAGCCGACAGTGTGGTCATCACTGTGGCAATCCTGGTTACCCTGGTCAGCCTCCTGGTAGCCACCGTAATCATCTTTCTGAAGAGGAAGACTCTGCTGCGACTCCTTTTCACCAACAAGAAGAGCACCTTGGAGAAGCTCAGGTGACGTGTCTCCTCATGAAACAAAACACAGAAGCAGTGAGGTTTGCTTTCAGCACAGTCTTGTTAGGCTGCTCAGACTATAGCAAGAAAAAAATCCTGTGAGACATTTCAGTTATTGGATTAACATCACAAGTTAAGTTCTTTTTTCTGCTCTCTTGTTTTAAAGTGAAATTGTTGCATCATTTTAAAGGTGTAACTCATGAATTTTCATTCCAATTTCATGGCAATGTATAATTTTTACAGGCACAAGTTTATAGATACTTTTTTTTAATCAGTTTTTAGCTTGGCTGCACCTTGGTTGCTGTACATTATTTGGCAAGTAAAATAAATCCCTCTTTTTGTAAGGAAAACATTTATGTTGCTACATTGCTAAACTAGTTTAAGTGCAAAGATTTCTCAACAGCTAAATGTGCAGCTTATCTTGAAATTGTAATATATGATCTAAATGGAATTAAAAGTATAACCATGGCACCAGAATTTAATAAATTAGTAACATATTATTTTACAGGTCCATGATATCCTAATATTCTCTCAATAATTTCCAGGGAGTTTCCTTGAAAGAACTCTGTAATCTGACATTAATGCCATGGAAAATGGAGACTGTGTTCGACTGTTTCAGCTGATTAACTCTGAATTGCTAGTGTAACTATTGAGATTTTTAATTGGTGCACAGCGTATAATTTAGCACGTATGGAAAATAAAGAATCCAATCGCAAAAAAATAATGAATCAGGATTTACTGTTGTTTAAATTGATTTGCTCCTCAAGGAAATGTATGTTTTCTCGATAACTGGTACCGAATGACAGAGTTCCTTCTGTGGAAATTGTTAGGAAATTAGACTTATAGAGTAAATCTTAACCAAAACAATTTGCTGGGACCTGTTCTCACTTCCTCCCCCACTCAAATTGATTTTAACAAATGGTCAAATTAGTATTTCTGAGGCCAAGAATGAACTTTGATACTTAAATACAGTAATTTATATGGTTTATCTGAAACTGTTCTTGTTTATATAAATGGGCAAAACAGGCCTTTACTTTCAATTATAAACAGCTTAGAAGATAACACTTATGATGTTTAACAAAAATTCAGGACTGTGTTGCTATGGTTTGCTCACATTTGATTGGCAGTAGCCTCAAATCTTGCTAAATTCTGATTGGTGCGCAGAAATACTTGATGTCACCTGTTTCTCCATGTCAGAGCAGTGAGAAAGCAATGACAAAGACACAAATACATACAAGAAAAGAGAGAGTTTACAAAAGAGAGAAGAAAATTGTGTGTACACGTAGAACCATGTCACTCATAACAAGAACCTGATTGAGAAAATAGTTTCTCTGGGTCTTTAAGTTCTTTTCTTGTGCTTGCAGATCTGTGGAGGCAAACAGGCCAACCAGCCCCATCAGGACTCAGTCCATGTACAGGCCCACACCGCAGCGTAAACCTCCACCCAAACCCTCCGGAGCCAGCATTTACAAGGTGAGTCCCTCTCTACAATCTGTCTGTTACTGCATCTGTCAAGCAACTTGGCTTGTACGTGTGGGTTCTGAACTTTTAATATACACCCATATGTTTACTATATGCATACATTATACTGTACATTTGCATATGTATGCTGCATGCATACTATATACATTTGATTTGATGTCTATTGTAATAATACTCCCACTAACCTGCAGCCAAGCCTTGGTTTAGAGTTGTCATGCTTCCAAGCTTGTCGACAAAGCAAGATGACTACAAGCGGTGATTGATTCAGCCTCACTATATCTCTCTCCAAGATGAAATATTAATTACGGAGCTTTTGTTGACAGGATGCAGAGAAACTTTAATTGAGAGATAGCAGCATTAAATGAGACTCAGGATGTTGTTATTTGAGCCTGTTTAATATTTGTTTGTGATGGAAAGATTTTTTTATGAGGAGGGAGCAGAGTTGATTGATTCATGCAGAGGAAGAGAATAGGTTTTGATTTGTTTGTTGGAAATGATAAGCACAGAGGGAGATTACCTGTCATTTGCATGTGCACGACGAACTAAAGGCAAAGGCATTTATATGCATGAGCGTGTGTATGTGGATCTGGATTGTGTTTGAACTGGTCTGTATCTGCAGCAACTGTGTATAGAAGTTGTATCTAGTATCATTATTGAGCGTAGCAGTCTATCCAGTTTATCTTTAGCAGTGCACCATCCACCAGAATGGTCGCTTCAGCCTGTGGTCATTCTGATCCCCAGATGTCAGTTTGGTGTGTGTGTGTGTGTGTGTGTGTGTTGTCCAGCAGCCAAATCCTTTCTGGCCATTTTAGGTGTTATTGGTTTGTTCTGGAGCGGAGGGGTAACAGCTGGTCAGGACATGTGGTCAGACTTTTGGCTTTTACATTTTCAGAACGTCATATCTAATAATGTTGCTTTCCAGTTTTACGACTGACTCTGACATCAGCTGTTTCACACTAAGCACAGCTTTATGACTGAGGTGGAATTTTACTTTTTACACCTGCACTACACCTCAAAAGCCACGACTAACAATCATTTTCATGATCATTTTATGTATTTATTATTGTATTGCTTTATCTATCTGGAAAATAGTGAAAAATGCCTCATAATTTCCCACAGCCTTTATGGCTGATCAAAAGGGATTTAATTTACAGCGATATAAAAGAAAAGAATAGCAAAAAAAAATAAAAAAAATGCATTTGAGAAGCCTGAACCAGCAAATATTTGTCATTTTTGACAGATAATTATTGATCTTTGATTTTCTGTTGATGGGAAGTAAATTTTAGGGGGTATAATATTATCTTGGGTAGTGAGAGCAGAAGGCAAGAGTGTTTAAACAATCACTGAAGATATTTTGGCATGTCACAGTGGGAAAGCTCAGGTTTAAATAATAAAATTAAAGATTCCATTTAGCTGCCACACTTTACTGCTTCAGTTTTGTCTTTATTGTCTTGCTGGGACACTTGAGTAGAACACAGCCATCATTAACGCTTTTAGTGACACTGGCTGTTTTCCTGCAATGACAAGTCAAACCATCAGCTGTGAAAAACACCTGCAAGCGTTGCCATAACAGATACCTGATGGAATTACCAAACTAACTTCCTCTCATCCTTCTTTCCAGCCATCTCTCCTGAGCGCAGAGCCTCTCCTCCCTCCGCACAACTTCCACTCCCACAGCCTGCGCAGACTGCCCATCTACCAGCCCCTGCACATCAGCCAGCCCATGCCGGTGTCTCTGAGCGTGGGCCAGCCCACCCTGCCCCCTCTTCCGGCCAACCACAGGGTCCTTCCCGCCCACACGTCCCTGTCACCACCGCGAGTGCCACCTTTTCTCAGTCTGCCTCGCCAGCAGCCGTCGTACAGAGTAGACCAGGTTTGTTTGCAGAAATGTTGATGAATGTTTGCATGTTGACTCAAGAATTCATAAATTCTACAAAGTTTGCAGTTTTGACTTGGTCAGAAATTGTCTTGTAATAGTTTAAAGTGGCTATTTATTTTCATAGACCACAGCTTTAATGGACCATGTATATGGCATAGCCCATTAATATTTTAACGTACATTACTCCTGACTATTTTCTAAACCATACCATAGGTTCCTACTGCAGTATATAACGTATGAAAATGAACCTGCTGAGACTTGAAACTTGCTCTAAATAGGTCACAGTGAACATTTTGGTCGCTTCTTTGTGTGTCAGTTACATTCTCATTTGGCTTACTGGATCGTAATGAATCCTTGGTGGTGTGTTTAAGGACAAACTGACATCAGACATGTCAGTCAGCTGCTAAAAAAGGCATCATGGGCTAGGATGTGAACAAAACAATTTCACCGTTCTGGAGCTTTGTTGTATCACGAGGTCTCCCTCAGCAGATGAAGTTTGCCCAGTGATTGAATTGTAGATGTTTAAATTTCCATTTTTCTGGTGAGCACTTTAACGACTTCTCCTCCAAGTTGCCTTCAACTACAACTACATTTTCAAGGTCGAGGAGATATGTTGTCAGGAAATCACACCCAAAAATGGGCGTTACATAAAGTGGATTTACTAATTTCTCAGACATCCCAGTTTCCTTGGGCACACAGATGAAGAGTTTTAAAAGTAGACCCTGCTCACACCGCATTGCCGCTTGACAGTACTGTAAGTTTAACAATAAATAAAGCAGAGGTGCCCACTGTGATGGATTACTTCTGTCAAACTAATTTTAAGTCTTTGATTTTCATACCATACTGAAATTAACAGAAACCACTGAGATGGAATGAAAGGTAGGAAATCAATCTGAAAACCTAGGCACTCTTTAAAATGTTCTGCAGTAATGTAGAATATATGCAAATTGTAGTTAATGGTCTAAAACTTGCACAGCCACCTGTATGGTCATTTTTAAAGGTTGTAGCAAAGTGTTGGATACCAGAACTCGCTGCATTTCTGCACTGCGGTCGGCTTGCTTGCCCACATATCGACAGCAAAATTCAATCCGTCTCCCTCCCTGTGACCCAACTCCTGAGTAAGGCGCTGCTTTCTGCTGAGCCAGCAGTATTGGATGCAGTGGAGATAGTAAATCCATCTGTCTGCTCTGGTGCTGGATCCAAATCCTGATCCGTTCATGTACCAGCACAGCAAGGAAGACTTGTCGGCTCTCTGTGAGCTTGGGAAATTGGCAGATGTGAGCTGCATTTTAAAAAAAGAGGAAGATGAAGACATCAGCTTTGTGATGTGACACTTTGTCTCTGTTGGATAAAGAACAGAACATAATCCCAGATGTGAAGCCAGAGCATGAAGGACTTAGAGGGATGGGTGTAGAGATCCAGTTTTTATACCTCCAACATTAATCATTTTGTGGAAAGTAACTAAGTATGTTTACTCAACTGCTGTACTTAAGTGAAGTTCAAGTAGCTTTATACCTCGACTTCAAAGGCTACTTTTCACTTCACTGCATGTAATTTACAGCTACAGTTACATGTAACTTTTCAAATTAATATTTAACATAAAAAATATATAATGAGCTTATAAAATACAATAAATTGTTAAAGGATTTAAAGAATTAAACCAGAGGTTCCCAACGGTTTTAGCAGGGGAGCCCTTACAAGAAAATGGTGTCTAGTTCTTGTCACATTTCAGAAAATCTTGGATAGTTTCCTTTTTAAATAAGTGATTTGAAGGTAAGTGTGGTAAAAATTATTCAATACCTCACAAAAGGCAGAGATTAGAGAGAAAGTCCCCCCAAAAAATACTACAGTGTTTTGTAGCAGAGCTTTGTTTTTCGTTTTTTCCTTTCCCAGTAATCATCTCATGACCTCTCCGATTTTTCTGGTGGCCCATTGGAGGGGCACGACCCCTAGGTCATGACCCACTGTACTGCAGCAGTAAAATGCTTCTTACACGCAGATGAATTAACAATCTATAGTACTTTTATTTAAGTAGGATTTTAAATGCAGGACTTTTACTTACTTTTACATTGCTGTACTGCCACTTAAGTAAATGGCCTGAGTACTTGTTCCACTGAGCTGCAGAAACAACTGGCACGATATCCAGTTTTGGATGGTTTTCTGGTGTCCAGCATATCACCCATGATTGTTCTGAACATGTGCCAACTAAAGATGCACTTTAGCTGAAAGGCCACTGTTTGCTTTATAAATAGGCTGCTCGCTGGCCTGCCAAAACAATGAAATCCTGCTACCTGCTAATATCTACTAGCTCATTTCGCTGTAATGAAACAGATGGAGCGAGCAGAGACGCCGCATGTGGGTCAGAAACAGAAGAGAGGAATCTGTTGAGATTTAATAACAGGCCAGCAAGGACGTACAGGACATCAATCCTTGAAGAGAAAGTGTATTACAAGCTTATTGTAATACTTGACACAACCTCCCCTGCTGTCTGTGCCAATATGTCTTGTTTTAAAAGACTTTTTCCACAGGCTGTCTTGTGCCTCCGTGCCGACAGCACCCCATTAATGTCGCGGGCTTTCCAGGAGAATAAAGCCTATCCTGCATTTATTACAATGAGGCAGTGTATGAAAAGCAAACAGTGAGGGAGCTGAGAATTTTTACAAACAGAGGTGCTTGTTATTATCTTGTTCGGCTGAAGGAAAAACACATATCAGATACCTGTAGAGTCAAATAAATGTGAGGCAAATAAGCTCTAACCCCCGTTCAGGTGCACTGCAAAAGCTGACTGCAGCATCACGCCGCTGAAGAGTAAAAGTCATGCCTTTCCAAAATGTCATCTTTTCAGGAACTTAGAAAAATAGCTTTGTTTTTGGCCAGACGACCACGCATTTTTCAGTTCCTCCGGTGGGTTTTGAAAGGTGCTTGTAAGCCCAAGGCTCATAGATCTTTCTCAAGCCGCAGAGGACAGTGCAATCCTTCATTTTGAATTAAGACATGTGAACACCACCAAGACTCCAGTTACAGTGCAAGGTTTTCTGCCAAGAGCGGCATTAGAATGCACATGGGCCCTGGATTACTCTAGCATTTGAGTGGATGCATCTGTCCATTTACATCTTTGTTTTCCCCCTCCTTTGAAAAACAGCCTGATTTTGTGTGTTTCTGGAGAAGAGAGTTATTCTTCGCTGAAACTAAACGGCCCATAACTTACGCATGTAGGAGTTTGTCAGGAGTGGATGTCTGCTTAAAGATCACAGTGGGTGGTAGCACTGTATGTGTGCAAGTCTGTGAAACACTCTTAGTTTCAATTAATATTCACACAGATTCCTCTGATGGGAACCCAAGAATCCCCTACTGTGTATGTTTTATTACCTCCCAAAAAATTCTCAACAAGTAAGAACAGTATCCACATGGAACTGCAGTGCAGATTTTAACTAAAACAAACCTGCTGTGCTGTTAACAGAGCTCAATCTGATAAATGCCACATAACATTTCAACCTCTGCAGGGCATCTTGTGTTTTTAACTGCATGTGAAGAGCTCTGGGCTGTTGGATTCAGAGTTTTGTAAGAAAGAGTTTTCCTCTGTAGAATGACATGAATTTACTCATTACCAGCAGGCATATGATATACTATGGTGTGACTTGTCAGACTTCAGATAAGGTTGAAATGTGTTATGTCTCAAGGTATTGCTTAACACATTCGTACTGTTATGTGATTACAGCCAGTCTTTTTTTAGAGGTTATTTGGTTGCTCAGGCATCTCTGTTAAAAATCACCTTCACGCAGACGTTGCTGTGTTAGTGTCCTCTGGGTCATGCAGCACTGAACACTCACATGTTCATAACTCTATGTTGATGTGACAAACTGAGTCACGTCTTGGTTGCATTCATGAATGTTTTAAACCTTCCACCTCTCTAAGTCTTATCCATGCATGATGTGGAAAACTTTTTTCTTCTTCCTGTGTGTGTGTGTGTGTGTGTGTAATTCCTTCAGTTTGTCCATATATTCCTCTGCATGCGGTGTGGTCAGGGTGGGTGCATATGCTGTGTTTGTGCATGTGTGTCGGTAGCCAGACACCCTGGTAGCAGATATTTATCACTGCCTCGCCTCCTCGCTGTAGATTAGTAACACATGATGGCACCTCGTTCAGATAACCTTCTGCACTCACACAGCACCGCCACAGACATGGTGGAGACGAGGAGGAGGTGGCTTGGGATTCATCTCATGTTAGCTGTGGCAATTCAGAGAGGATGCTGATAACACAGTGCCCTCTAGTGAAACGTGTCTGCTTTTGTCTCCAGATTGCTTCTCTACAGCTATTCCATATTTAAATTAAAGGGAGATAGAAGGTGATATGTTATATTATTCAGGTTTCCATACATGTGACTCAAGATAAGAGTAATGTGATTCTTGGTGTTTTTTTGTTTTTGTTTTTTGTTTTTTTCAAATTAAGGTCAGGTAGCAAGTATTGAGTATATTGACCTAAAGGGCTGAATTTTACTTCTTCCTCTTCTGCAGGACTTTGAGAAGCCCAGTCCACCCCAGAAACCCCTCCCCGCAGACCCACTGGGGAGGAGCTCTCGACTAGGTCACAGCGCCAAAGCAGCGGGGGTCCACATCCCCGGAACTGGACCTCTCCCTATTCCTATTCCCACTGTGCCCAGGCCTCCACCCACCATCCCTTTACCCAGCAGGTGAGTGCATCGTATTCTGTCTTCATGTACCTTTTCAACACTGCTGACTTCATCTGCCTGTCAGCGATGGCTTTTTGTCATTCGTACACTGATCAGTGTTTTGCTTATGTTTCAGGCCTGCGCCAGTGCTGCCCTACAGACCACCAAAGACTCCTAAGGACTGCTGAGCTCTTGACGTCATGGGCGAGTAGACCTCCTACCAAACAGACGGAGACTTTCTTAATTTGCACTAATTACTAAGACTCTGCGAGACCTTTCGGACAGTTTGAAACGTCGCAGAGTTTCTAGTGAAAGGGGGCTAACATCACCTCGGTGCTATGCCTCTAAAAGGTGCTTTGTTGTCCTTCCTCAGGTACCAATGAACTATTTATCTATTTAACTATTTAACTTCAGTATCACCAGTTTGTGCACAGAGCACTCTGAAGAGTGACTTTCCCACATGGAAAAGTTTAGAAAAGAAAGAAACATGGTGTCATTTAGGATATTTCTTTTGCATTCTTTGGTGATTTTTATACTTTTTTTCTCAAATGAAATGCTGAAATATAAAATGTTTTTTATAACCAGTGAAGTTGCTTGAATAATAGATGCGCAGAAAGTTTGTTTAAATGAGGATAAAGGGAAATTGAGAACAACTCAGCAAGTTGTTAGTGTAGCTTGTGGCCCACAGAGCAGTGTTATTTATTCAGTTTTTCATATTTTTATGATGTATTCAACACTGAATACATCTTTTATATCCATGCCGCTACGGTGCTAAAAAAATAAGATATTAATCAAACTTTTTTTTCTCTCTTAAACACAATGGAAAAACAGCAGTTTCAACAGTTTTCTAGATGCATCATTTAAAAGCTGGAATGAAATGGTTGAACTCATGTTAAAGCCTCGGACTACGTTTTTATTGCGGGATCAATCCAATCAGCTCATTTTACAGTCTCACAGCCAGTCTCCTTTACTTCCTTATAAGTTCACTTGGGCAGTAAAGTACCAACAGGAAAAGCTCTTTTCACACATTTTACACCGGCTCTGACACAGTGCTCACGGCATGTGTTGGACGCTCGACTCGTTCTCCTGATAACTGGCAGACGCTGCACAGTCTCAACGGATTTGACGGACTGATTGTGTTCCAGAGAATTACACCAACACCAAACAATCCCGCATTAACTCCGGTGTTTGTATGTTTAACATTTACGCTCACTTTGTCCTCGGGCTGCGCGAGCCAAGTTGGATGACTTCAACGCTGTGAGCTTTCCAAGCTCCTCCCCGACCGTGTCCAACAAGATGTTTTACCGTATCTGTTCCGTCTTTTCTTTTTCCTCTTGCCTTCATAACATTCCATTTGGATTTTGTATGGCTTCGTTATTCTTGAACTCTTGATTATTCATGCATTCACAGCATCCATCATTAGATCCAGAGCTTGCCATTGCACTTTGAGTTAGGCACTTTCCTTGATGTTATTTGTCGTTGACTTGCTGTTATACAAAGAGGGATTCAACTGTTTAAAAACTTTACAGTGCAGTTCTTTTCCCTGTGTCAGTGTTCACTTTGGATAATGCATTTTGTATTTGCAGTGTATCCACTTGCGGTGCTTGTCCTCTCACCACTGCAGAATGATTGAAGTCGGTAAAGCCCTGCATACCCGCGTTGCATTTGTGTACATAAGTGTGCAAGTAATGCTCTCTCTTGTGTTCACATGTGTTCAACGGTCAGAGTAACTGCTCTCTGTTGGGAAATATTTGTTAGTGCTGTGTCAATTATTAGTCGTTAAATGTTTATGCCATTTGTAAATCCTAAATGTACTGTGTTTATTTGCATAACTGTAACATGTTTAAAAGCCATTGTAAAGTGTAAATATTATATGTCAGTAATCATTTCTTTTTATGTTCTTTTTTTTTACAAGCACAGTGATAGAACAGCTTTGACACCGTTCCCCATTTACACTAGGTGGTCAAAACATGATTTTGAAGACTTTAACCCATAACTTGTAGGGCAGAGACAGATGTTTCAGGATAACATTTAAACTGAGAGATTTCATTGATGAAATCAGAGCCAAATAAAACTTCCTTTATGACTGTTTACAGCAAGTTGTTTTAATTTCATCCTCACTTTGCCCAGCTTTAGAGAAACTTGTTAAAACTAAGCCGGTTAAAGAGCTAAATAAGGGCTCATAAGGATAAAAGTTTTCATCATATGATAACATGAATAATTAACTGATGTTGTTTGTTTGTTTTTTTAGCCTCTGAGGGGATGATTGTGCCTTAAGCTCAGAATGCAAGATGCATAACAAAGCTACCAAAAAGTCAGCATGACAAACTCCTGACTCTGATCATTTGGAATATATGAACTTGTAACACAGTCCTTCTGCATGAGAACAACTAGCAACAAGACAACACTTATGGAGACAAATGAGACGCAGCAGAAATAAGTCTAAGTTCCTTCACTCATCCTTTCTTCTAATAAGCAGCAACCAATAAACACTCATTCTTAGTGTCAGAAAATAAAATAAGTGTGTCAAGGAAACCACTTCAGTGACTTAGTGTATGAAAGAATCTCCCTAATCTGTTACCTCATTCATTACACTAAAGCCTCCTCTGCCTGAACAGCCTGTGCTGGTTGTTCAACACTGCCACCTGTCAAACAACACTAGTCATTACAAAGCGTTGCCCCCCTCTCTCCAGTTTTGTCTTATGTTGCTTCAACGCCTCAAACCACAGGGTGAAGCTGCCCTTGAATCCTTGCTAAATACAAGCTATCTTGGTACACTACTGGGAATTACCCCTGACCTCTAAACAGTCTGTAGACTGAGCTAAAGTACATGGTCAAACTAAAAGAAAATAATAGTCTGGGTTTTAAAGGCAAGCAATGGAATGAAAGTCGTTTATCCTTTATTTTCTCAATGTATTCATTTATTTGTTTTAGGGAAAGTTTTGAACTGGATGTAAAGCAGTAAAGTATGGTATCATAATAATTAATGGGGACTGTTGTACTGGGTAGCTTGTTTACTAAGTAAAAGTTCAAATACAGTGTAAAAATGCTCTAGGAAAAGTTAAAGTTCTGCATTTGAAGGGTCTTTTTAAATGGTATAAGTCTTCATTTTCTGGCACAATCATTGTTTTTTGGATTTAGGCATCAATTATTTCAGTTTGTCAACCACTGAGATAATTAATTTCTTAATTACTACATTAAGCCACAGTTGATAAATGAATGCATTTTACACTATGTGCAGCTTGTGGCCTTTGCATGTGAGCCAGTTCTCATTGTAAACACCAGGCCCCTCTGAGTCCCTGCCCATCTATCTTTGTTCTCACTCCAGTGTGTGTGTGTGTGTGTGTCATCTGTTGATGACCGCGCTTCTGTGGGGATTAATGGCCACATGACAACACTGGGCTGGCCGCCTAGTGAGCCTTTCATTTGGCTTCACTTGCAGAGGCGGTCTGTGCGCTGTCCAACAGTTTACTGAAGAGCCGGAGGTTTCCAAACTTCATTCCTGCGGATCTGTAAATGAAGTTCAAACCGGACGGACCAGGAGCTCACTTGTGATGGCGCAGGATGTTACCAGTTTAACTGGAGAGGTCTATTTTGAGGGGAAATCACCCCTTTGTTCAGACGCAGAGGCTTCAAGTCAGGGGGACAAAGAATATGATGACATTTTGGAGCTTAATCAGTTTGATGGACTGCCTTATTCCTCCAGATTTTACAAACTGCTGAAAGAAAGAAAAGAGCTGCCAGTGTGGAAAGCAAAATGTGAATTCATGGACACTTTGGCCAAAGGACAGTTTGTCATTGTCAGCGGCTCTGCTAAAACCGGGAGGAGTTCTCAAGTGAGTACTGTTGGCATTTGACACTTTAGATTTTACAGCCATGGAAAATAATGCACATTTAATTCATGCAACAACAGAAGTTTGAACTTTTTTTTTTTTTTTTTAACAGGGATATTATTTAATTATTTCACTTTTATTTTGAAACAGATTCCCCAGTGGTGTGCTGAATTCTGCCTGTCAGCCCAGTTCCAGCATGGCATGGTGGTTTGTACCCAGATTCACGCGCAGCAGGCCGTAGATCTCGCCTTGAGAGTGGCCGACGAGATGGACGTCAACATCGGGCGAAGTCGGGTACAGCATCCCTTTGGAAACGTACTGCTCCAATGACGCAGTCCTCCGGTAAGTTAAAGCAGCACTTCCTGCTTCCAAATGCAAGTTTCTCTCACTCAATCTTGATTCCCCCCCACCCAACACAACAATGCATAGTCACGACACACGCCCCTCCTTCTCTTATTCTCAAGAGAGAAGCGAACAAAAGGCTTGAGTTGGGTTGGGGGAGTGGGGGGGTGAAGGGGTTTGCTCTTTTCAGGGGCTCCTACACAGCTGCCAGGCTCCCCCGCGTGCCCATATGTCACACACCCTCATGTGGGTCTCTCATAAGTCAGCTGGGGGGAAAAAAGAAACTCAGCACATTGAGGGGAGGAAGACAAGATAAACAGGCAGCCGGCAAGTAGGAAAGGATCCACTCCCCAAACTAATTATCAGAGTAAATTACACTAATGGGGGCAAAGCTGAAGTGTAGACAAAGTGCCTTTCATTAAGATGCCATTCATTTGTGGTATGCTGAATGGATTTCCTGAATATACTGTTCCGATGTTTCAGCCTCCGGAGGCTTACAATTAAAGAAACCTGATGATTTATTTCAGGCTTTTATGAATTTGAATACAGTGTCTGTCAAGTGCCGCTGTGCACGCTCTCTCTTAATGTCAAGCATCCTTTTATCACCCACCACAGGTACTGTACAGACGACATGCTGCTGAGAGAGATGATGTCAGACCCTTTGCTCGAGCGCTACGCCGTGGTAATCGTGGACCAGGCCCACGAGGACCACACGTGGCCACCGGCGTCCTCGGGGTCTGCTGAAGGGCGATGGCCCTACGAGGCAGACTCAGCGTCAGTCCTCCTCACACGCGCCTTGTGAGCCCGGCCCCAAGCAGCTGGCCCCGCCGCCAGGTCAGCTGCGGTGCCTCTGATTCACCTGGAGAGCCCGGCGCCCGGGAGGCGACGCCACAGCAGCTCAGGCGAGAGCTACTTCTGCTCCGCCCCCTCCGTCTGGTGCACCAGAATCCACCACTCTGAAGAAAGGGGAGATGTGGTTGTGTTTCTGGTGACAATGCAGGTAAAAAAAAAAAAAAAAAAGCACCGCATGACACATGAAAACACTCTGTGAACTAAATCTTCCCCTGACTTTCTTCTTTGATCTCTCTTTACCAGGAGATAGATCTGGCCCGACATCCTGTGTCATGAGAGGCACAATTTGCCCCATGACCTGAAACACTGCCTGTTGCTGTTATACCCTAGCCAGCCTGGGACTCTACCAGACCTGGGAAGAGGAGGCAGGCGGATCCATGAAGTGTTCCTCATCCAGCCAACGGACTTCTTCTGGTATTAGCTCAATAAACTTTGTCATTGATGCCGGGCTTGAGAAAAGATATGTAGTTATATATCATATTGCTGCTGTGAAACCACCACAAGTGGGCATGTAATTTTTAAGGTCCACAGGATGTAGTTGAACAAGCTGGGCACGCATTAGTTACACATTATGTTGTTATGTATTGTATTTGTCAATACAAGAATCATGTAGGCAGTGTAGAGTACAAAGGAATGAAATCAATTTGCAATATTTTTGTTCAGTGTTTGTCTTTGCAGGCCTTTTTGCCATATTGAAAAGCAATGATTTGATCTTGAAAATGTTTTGAATCATGACACCGTTACTGTAGGTTTATGCCTGTGTTTCGTTCGTGTCTCTATCGGTGGTGGAAAAGTATTCCAGATACTGTACTTAGGTACAACATAATACCACATCAAAATCTTAGGATTCTTGAGTAAAAGAACAGAAGTATTCTCAGGCCAAATCAAGTAAAAAGTACTAATTATGAAGAAAAACTGGTACCTTTGACTGTTATTTTCAATGCGTCCCTTCATTTTTGCAAAGTCACATCTTCATCTAGCTAGTTGAGGCAGACTTTATATACAGTTGGGCAGTTTAATCTGTATGCATTATGTTCATATAGTTTGTGTGTAAAATATTGCGTGCGAAACTAGTAACTCAGTTGTGGAGAAAAATTGTTTTCTGTAAAGGTACTAAGTACCCAAGTAAGTGTTAACTTCGTTACATTATTTATATATATGTATATAACATATTAATATATATATATATATATATATATATATATATAAAACATACTGTGTGATACTGTTGCAGGTTTACAACAGGATCAGAACAAACTCGGTCATAGTTCAGCCAATCAGCAAAGGTCAAGCGAAATGCCAAACAGCTGCTTGAGTCAACAGGTGAGAAGTTTGACTGTTACAAAACACTATTGGTGTAAATCTCTGGCTCATCCTGTCTAAAGGATCTCTACCCTGCAGGCGGTGTTTTAACTCTGTACCAGGACAGACAGCTTCCTGCGAGACACGACCTCACATCGTGGGTCTGACATCATCTCCACGTGTATTCTTGAAGAGGATGGAGATCGCCGGGCTGAGCCACTGTGACTTCATCGACGGTAATTGATTTACATAACAAAATAAACAGAGAATATTTGCTGTGGCTGTTTGTGATGGCTAAGCACTATTTAACTTTCTTCTCCTGTGATATATGAATTTTGGGTTCAGTTGGTCCGTTCCCTTTTGTTCCAATAGACAGGAACCCTTTTTTTCATTGGAGGGCAGTGAGCCGTGCCTCAGCTGAACTGACAGCTCCTGTTCTGCGAGCATCCTTTTTAGAGCTGACCTGCTTCTGTGTGCTTTTGTTCCTCCGGATTCATTCACCCCCACTAACACAAACACACACACACACTGAGCCTCCCATTAGTTGATTAGAGCTCAGGCATGCTGGTGTGTGTGGGTGTAGATGATAATAGAGAGCCTCTAAGGAGGATTTTATTCTTTCCTCTCACTCTGTCTCTTTGACTTCGTGTCTCTCTTTGTTTCACCATGATGACCATCGAAAAACATGTTGGTTGCAAAGACAGAACTGAAAATCTTTGTTCTTTTTGTTTTGCATTGTGATGCATGGCAGATATTGGTCAGGTTATAAAATCTAATCTGCTGCTGCCTTTTCACTATGATCATGCCTAGGGTGCCAGTATACTGTAGAGTTGTCGGTGGGTCCTGCAATGGATTACAGTTTAAATACAACATGAAAAGGAGAAAAATAGTCCTTGTCAGTTTAGACAAATTTGTATTTGTAGATTAATAATCTCCCAATTTAAATGCTAGACAGTCATAAAGATGTGTACTTGGTTCTCTGCTGGATTTGAATTCCAGTTTTCAATGAAATCTTAAACAGGTCTAATTTTTGTAGAGCGGTGTAGCCAAAAAGTGCACCAACCCAGATCCTGGAGGCCTGATGCAGGCTTTAGAGGAGCTGGACTACCTGGCACAGCTCTGGATAACAGCCTGTCTGGGATAGGCATCATCATGTCGGTTCCCGTAGAGCCCCAGATGGCCAAAGTGGCTGCTGCGCCTCCCTGCGAGTTTGACTGCGTCAGCGGTGGTCATCATGGCTGCCATGCTGACAGGTAACACATGCGGATACATACATGCGGAGGGTTTCTGTTGTATCTTATCAGGTGAGCAGTACATTCTGAACAACATGTTTTTCCTCGTGGATTTTTTTTTTTTTTTTTTCTTCTTAAAGCGCCAACCTGTGGTTCCCTCTGTGGACCTCAAGTGAGCCGCAGTACCCTGGGGTTTCAAGCACCCAGGGGAGACCACTTCACCCTTATCAATATCTATAAGGCCTTTAAACAGTGCCAGCAGGACCCGCGTGAGTTTAGCAGGAGTATCACCATGGATACACACAAACATGCGTACACAGAGATGCCATGGAGATCAGCGAATGAAGAAAAATCATTTAAATCTGTAAAAACAAGCTTGAAATCAAACAATACGATATTCAAAGTAAATTGAAATAATACATGATTATACTGAAAATAGTAATGATACCTGTAATTATCAAAGAAACTGAAAAGATACTTACTGTATATATTAAATACACTTTTTAAAAGTGATTCTGCCCTCCTAAAATTCCCTCTCCTGCTCTGTGCCTCTTCCTTGTTGAACTGTCAATGCGGAGAGTGGTGTCGGGATCTGTACCTGAACCACCTCTCTACACCTGATGGCGGCAGCCTTGAACCCGAACTCACCGACACCCTGAAGAGGATCCCAGGTTGCCCGTCTCCGGTGCCCATGCCCGGTTCCCGGAAGCAACACCTTCAACGATGAAGGCCCTGCTGTGGGTTTCTTCATGCAGGTCAGATAGCCTAACTGTTATAGGCTACCATAACTATACAAAAACACTGTAGATTTATTGAATCGCATCAGCAGCTTATATCATAACACACACAGTCTGTCTGTGTTCTGGACATGTTTTCCCTCAGGTGGCGCGGGATGTGGATGGATCGGGGGTTTCTCATTATGACCCATAGCCGCGTGGCTGTGAATCCATCCTCTGTCTGGCTGCAGACCAAGAGCCCCAGCTAGGCCTGCCAGAGTGGTGCTGTTCCACGAGCACTCCTTCTCCGAGGGACAACTTCCTCCTTTTGCGTCACCCGCAGGGGTGATTCTGACCTTGTTGTCCCTGGATGACCCTATGCAGTCTTCTTCAGAATATGAGGGACCACCTAGTTCTAGGAGGCTTTAAGTGATCAAACACATTCCTTACCTTGGATGGATGCCAAACTAGTTAAATAGGATAATCTTCTGGTTGTGGTGGAAAATTATCTAATCATACTCAGGTATTTTGCTGGTTAGGGAGGGATGGATCTTTCAGTCAGCTCCCAGAATGTGGATCTGCAAGCAATAGTGGAAAAGCCTGCAAGCTCTACTGTGTGCTCTCATAGTCCATCGCATCAAAATGTCATGAATCTTTGGTTGTTGCAGCTCAATAATGGGAGCAGATGTGTAAATCTTTTCTATAACAAAAAGTGTGTTTTTTTATTTTTTAATATTGCTCTTCCTCCCTTTAGGTTCGACAGTGTTTCTATTGTCTATGACAAGGAGCAAGACATCCTCCAAGTGTTTGAACCATGAACTGTGCCGGGAGGCCTCCAGCATCTTGGGAGGGCCCCAAGAGATCAGACCAGGCGACGCTGTCTGGCCAGTGACTGACGGCCCTGCTTCAGATGGTAGTAAATAAACAATATAGTAACAATCTGGGACTTGTGCACTATATACCTTGCAGAATACATTGTCTGGACAGTCATATAATTCTAGTAGTTTTCCTGGAGCTTATCCATTTCCCCATTCCTGCTCATTTCTGTATTTTTAAATCGTTCTCCCAATCAGACAACCTAGTTCTCATTAAATCATTTATATTGCTCAGTCTCTTTATTTTATTTCAGTGAGGGTTCAATGGTGCATCCTCCTCCTTCAGTGCCAGGGGTCGGCCTGAGTGTCAGTCTTGGGGACAGTTCGGTCCCCTACAGCTCATCAGGAGTCATGGATACAGCTCAAATGTGAGGTGTGGTTCATGAGCCACTTTCCGCAATTCAAAGGCTGTCCATTCCCTCTTCAGCTGACTCGTGGCAGGCCAATTTCAGACTCCTGGTGCAGTGCAGCCTGCCAAAATCTTTCACTCTGGAATTGTCTTTTAAAATTAATAGCTTTTAAATATAAGGATACAATCAAATAATAATTTATGTTCGGAATCCTTGCTCTTTGTTGTCAAAGATCTGGAGTTAAATACTTATAAGATAATCTGATGGTCCTGATCAATTCAACGTTTTGGCCAGTGCCTTTAGCCTTATATCTGATTGTGAGAACACAAACGTACATCAATTTTAAACTATTTATATATATAAACTCCATTTCATCGGCAAATATGGACCGACTTCAACCTCTTGTTTGGATGTTGCCCAAACTGTTACTTTTATTGAAAGCCTCATTTCGCGTTTGATTTAATATGTGCTTCTTAATCTAATTCATTCTGTTTTATTCACAACAGTATTATGATGGAATATAAAATATAATCATATTAAAATTAATCATTGTTTCTATTCTGGGGTGTCTGTTTACAGCCCTCTGTGTGGTGTCAGTGCATCATGACCCTTTCTGG
The DNA here is from genome assembly GCA_033238685.1 of Lates japonicus. Taxonomy (NCBI): domain Eukaryota; kingdom Metazoa; phylum Chordata; class Actinopteri; family Centropomidae; genus Lates; species Lates japonicus. The sequence continues at coordinate 2,513,718 of BRZM01000065.1, read as the reverse complement.
TAGGCGTATGGTTTGCTATTAGAAAAATTGATCATAACAACAAATCCGACACAGAGGAGCTTTACAAATGACCCATAACTGCTTAAGCGATAAGAAAATGAAATAATATCTTTTGAATTTACAACAAAAATGTACAATTCAAAACCTGTGATGCAAATGTTAGAAAAAGATGAATCTGTTTTAAAGGCGCAAGAGGTGAAATTAGCTTTGAAACTGTAATTCGAAGGAGGACAGTGTTGCCTGAGGATGTGCCTGTTGTTGATAATGATGTTGTTAAGTCACTGTTCTCTGTCGCAGCATTTTTGAGAAGACAGTTGTCAAGTCTTTCCCAGAATGCAGCTTGGATGTCCGACGAGGTGCAGAAAGAGGAGTCAGAGTCTTGAGGGTGTTCGTTGTCGTGGTCTATTTCATTATCATGAATGTGTGCCCGTGTTGTCGCTTTCTGTTTGCGGGGTCAGCTGCTGCAGAAGATCTATGTAGAGCCTGACACGGCTGAGGAGAGGCGCGTTTTTCTCAGCTCGCAGCAGCTTGGAGTACACATTCTTGTAGGTTTTCAGCAGCTCCTCATCTTTATTGCTGTAGTAAGCACAAGTGTCAGGAGTGAGCACTGTGAAATTTTAAAGGATATTATATGCACAGCTAAGATATATAATGGGGGTTTTAGATTCTTGCTCACCTTGGTTTCCGTTTCATCGTCGTCATCAGTTTGATGAGCTGCAGCAGCAGGAAGGAGAAACTTGGCTCAAACACACCAATTAACTTCACCACTTCCTGGAGGTTCAGTCCTGAGGTGGGACCACTGGCCACATCGGCAGTCTCTGCTGATTCGGCAGGGTCCGGTTCACTCAGCTACAGCATGGCAAGCGAAAAGGAAAAAATGTTGTAGGTGACAGTGTGTGATCAAGAAAGGGCAACCAATCAGAGCTGTGTGTAAACAAATAAGCACGAGAGAGCACATCCCATCACCCACCTCTATCTGCTCCTCCTGCAGCTCTTTATGAATCAGCTGGAAGGCGTAGCGAGTTTCTGTCATGATCTCTAGAGCTCCGGTCAGACTCTTCAGCTTAGCCGCGCTGCTGTTCTGACCTGTTGAAACACAATATGAAACATTAATTCAAGAGGCTGCGGACAGAAATACTATTGTGTTCTCCCATTCAATCCACCTTTTATGTCAAAACTGAACATTACTGAGCGCCTTTGGGAGGGAGGGTGGTGTTATGGAGACAAAAAGTTATATTATTAATCTATTTTGTTAGGAAAAAGATTTATTTTTAAAGCTGCTGGGTTGGATTCCTTGAATTTTAATCAATTTAGAATGTTTATCAAACTTTATTCTGGTAGGATATAGTGTAAACAGAAATTATGTTTAACGCTTGCAAAGGTGAGAGAGGTTAATTAAAGATGATGGTCTGGAAAAAAATCTGTATTTAATTAAAAAAAGAATTATGTGTAAAACACTTAAAATTAATATATTTGCTTTTTATAATTACCTTTGCCATTACCTTAATTTGTATATTTAGAACAGAATCAAGCATTTCCTTTTTTATATCCTTAAATGTCTTGTTACCTATTTTGGTTGTTAGGCAGGATGACTGTATGTTATGTTTATAAGACTGTTTTAATGTGATTTTTGGTGTTTGTTCTGTGTTTGTTTGTTTTCCATTGATGTTTTTTATCTGATGTTTTTGTTAATAAAAAGGGAAAAAAACAAAACAAAAAAGCCGAGTTTCTCACCTGCCATTGTAAACTCAGCAAAGGCCACCCTCTCCAGAAGCGTGCGGAGCAGCTCGCAGGGAGCATCTTTGAGGCTGAGAAATAAACAAACAGCCTTGCTGTAGTGAAGCTCTGCCAGGCTCCGATGCTGCTTCCTCAAGTGTTCATCCCCCACCTGTCGCACAATTAGAGCCAGAAACACAGGCATCCTTCAGTGTGTATTATACTGCGGTAAGTATGAAATACAGACATCCCATCACCAGTGATTCTATTCCAGTCAGTCTGTTCCTTTTCCTTACAGAAAATAACACATTTTTCTTTTGGCATAAACAAAAAAAAAGTCAAAAAGGGTGAGCTAAGACAGGAATTATTAGTACAAAAAAAGCAAACAGATACTCAGAAGAAAGAAAAAAGATGTTACATATTTGTATTTTATGATTTCCCACCTGGTTGCGGAAGCAGCTGTGGTACATAGAGGCCAGGCGGTGGTGGATGGTGGCAGCTCTGTACTGGTAGAGCGGCTGACGAGCCGACTCAGTCTGGAGGTCACAGTACTTGAGAGATTTCATCATTGCTTCAGTCACCTCTCGCTCAATCTGGGGAAACACACACAGAAATTTTGAAGACTTTTTGAGGATATAAAAGTCGCCACAGCACGTGGAATGCAGGACTATCAAAAAGTTCAATGTTTTACTTCATTTAGAATCTATATAATTAGTTCAAATGTACCTGCTCCTGGGCCTTCCTGGACAGAGGGGCGTAGTCCTGCAGAAGTGTAGCCAGGGTGAAATAAGTAGTGGACAGCTCCCAGTTTACGCTGTCCCACACTGCTGCGTGGTTCTCTCGGCTTGCCAGTGACTTCATAGCCCGCAAGTAGTAGTCTATGGCCTGGGTTAAAATGATATAAAAAGGAAAAAAGACAAAGATCAACAACACTGCAAAAGTAAAAATATTTTTCCCTTGCTTCAATGCAGACTTTAAGACATAAAGGGTTTGATGTGGCACCTTGTTGTAGTAGAGAGCCTCCTCAGGTGAGAACTCTCCTCTGGTCTGGTCGGCAGACATGGCACAGTGGGCCTGAGCACAGATTCTCATCAGCCTGCCGGTGTTACACAGCAGCAAGGCTGTGTTGGTGCTGTCCCCGATGGCTTCAAAGTCCTTCATCCCTTTTTCAAAGAAGGCAAAACTTTTTTTCCACATCTCCTGCTCTGCTACGGACACTGACTTCTTTACTGGAGGGGGGAGAGGGAGAAGCTAAGTTAGACACGGCAACATGGTCACTGGTATTCTGTAAAATGTGTAACATGTAAAATCTGGTTACTAAAGTTGTTAGGAGTTGCAGCTGCTACCCAGCATACCTTCCTCCTCAGTTTGCATGGCTGCAGATTGGTTCATATAGTACACTCCCATCTCGTTGCGGATGTTTCCCAGCCGTTTGAGCACCTGAGCCAGCTGATCTGAGGCGTGATCTTTCAAAGCCTCAGAGACGAGCAGTTCGTACGCTGCCTCGTAGCACTTACTGCTGACAAACAGCTGGTACTCTGGGTCCATGGCCAAGTCTGTTGCCATGTTGAAGGCTAGTGGGTTGAGAGTAAAAGGTGTGACAAATTGACTCATCAATAATTGAGCACAACAACTTGAAAAGACAAGAAATAGTGGGACATTTTTGGCTAAATAATGGTGGAACTGAAATGGATAGCTGGCCATTGTGAGCTTTAGGATTTGTATGGGTGTCTGTCTTTAGTGACTGACCCTGGCAGCTGCTCTCTCTGTGCAGGCTGTGCAGGATCTCCTGGTCCTCTTTGGTCTGGTAGCTGTATTCCTCCAGGTAAGCCGCTCTGTTGCTGGCATTCTGGGCCAACATGAGTTGGATGTCCCCACACAGAGAAAGGCACTGGCTGTGAAAGTGCAGCACCTGTGGGTGCAGTGTTCCGCTCACTGAGCAATAGGCATCTGGAGGAAACAGTGGAAGAAAAGGGGGAAGGGGAAAGAGAAATAAATGTTTAGTTATTATTTTGCTTCACAAAATGCTGAGAAGTAACTACCATGACTGGAGTTGTCAATGTTTCTGTTGAGTTAAATAACCTTACCATAGCACTGCAGGGATAGCTTGATGTAGCGTAAGGCTCGCCCATACTTCAGCAGGTTAGTGGCTGCATCAGACAGGACGTAGTAGGCCTTGGAGGCTTTGAGGAAGAGCTGCAACTTCATATGATGTTGCCATGAGCCGGGGATCATCCCTGAGCGTGTTGGGTGCTTCTGGTCTGCCTGCAACGGCCCAGCTGGTGACACACATACACATGTTGAAAGTTACTCAAAGTGACTCTGACTCACAGTGTACGCCATAACACTTAATTATTTCCTGTTGTATTGTGCAGTATTATAATCAGTTATGCCCTTTGAAATAAGGGGTGACGACTAACCTCTTTCAAGAAGAAGAGAAAGGCCTTTCTCAGCTGTGCAGGCTCCAATAGCATTTCTGTCTTCATATTTGAGAGGAATGGGTGTGTTAGGGTCTGCAGCTGGGAGGTCACTCTCCTTCTTAATGCTGCCATCCACTGCCTTCAGGCCCTGTGTAGTGTATTAAAGCAATTAGTAACTGGTAAATGACAAATTTCATGGGATAGATCACTATATGTACACTGAACACAAACATACTGCAGAGACTCGCCTTTAGTACGTAGCTCAGGACGTGTCTGCATCTCTCCTCCTTGTCTTGAGAAACAGGAAAAGCACAACTTGGCTGCAGAGATTAAAAAAAGAAAGGTTATCTCTCTTTTTTTTAAAATCATTTTACACACAACATATTTATCTGTATACTCCACTCTCTCCCCTTAGATCTGTGCAGGGGAGAGGCACTCACTCTGATCTGGTGAGTAGATTTGTATTTCTCTGGGACCGACAGCTCCCCCACAGAGCGGATTACAGCCACGGCTTTACTATCATCCTGTGGGCTGGAGCAGTTACTGTAGGAGCTGTTCTCATCGCTGTCCTCCGTCAGCTCCTCTTCCTGCCCCCCCACCTCCTCCTCATCATCATCTACCTCCCTGTCTTCATCGCTATAGCTGTCCTCTGAGCCACCGGCCCGGAGCGACTCCCCTCCATCTTCTTCAGGGGGCTCATCGAGCTGGAACAGCTCTGACAGCATGTAGTGGGCTGAGGCAATGATCTGAACAGACAGGAGATAGAAGGGATCAGGGCTCAAGTCAGGTTCAATCAAATCTAAACTCTGGAATTCTCAGATTTGGTGGAGTGATTTTTTTTCTCTTTCTCTGCTATCTAAAAATATACTATATTATGATCAAAGACTAAACTAAATTAGACATATGATGACTAATTTGGTATTTAAAGAAGGATACTATCATTTTATCTGGCAGCTCATTCTTTAAATGAAGAGTCTGGGTCAAAATCCAGTCCAGCACTTCTGTTGCACATCATCTCCTCTTCCTCCAAGTCCTCCCTATCTCTATCTACTAGTAACTTAAAGTTTCCTCTTACCTGGGGATGCCTCTCCTGATCCAGAAGTTTGACGCAGTTTAAGAGCAGAGTTCTGATTGTGCCATAGTGTTTTCTGTTTTGCCTCGCTTTCAGCATCAAGTTGCTGGCCACTCTGTGCCACAAAATAGAAAATAAGAGTCTGATTTAAGCATAATTCTCTTGCAAATGATATTTTATATAAAACAGAGTTGAAATTGGCAAAATTTGACTCTCTTTGCAATCCTGAAGCACAAAGAACCAGCTATCCTGAGTCTCAGTCCCAGGTACGTACTTGTACAGTAACACAGCCACAGGAAGAGTGAAGGGATTCTGACATTTCTCTTCTTCAGCTTCCTCACACAGAGTAGTGAGATCATAAAGCTTCACAATGTCACTCCCGCTAGCTGTGGATTCGAGAAGTAAAATTAGAAAACATAAAAGATAGACAGGCACTTAGTGTAAAGCCTTACGAATTCCTGTTCGCTTGTCTCCCACCTTTGAAAAGCCAGTAGGTGTGACCCTCTTTGGTGCAGTTGGATTTGAGGAAGGAGAGGATATTCTGAGCGATGTCTTTCACCACCCTCGTGGAGAAAGTTGAGTTCTCCAGATGAGGGATGTCCTCTGTCTTTATCATCTCGTATTTCTGCAGGGAAAACCACAAAGGCAAAACCAATGTGGTCAGTGATATTAAAATCAGTGATATTAAAACAATTCGAATTTCATTACAAATGACAGTTTAACCTATGAAAATGAACTATGGCAATAATCAAATGGACAATAACAATACTGGACAAAAGCCAGAAGCAATTTACCTGAACAATGCCATTAACATGAAAGCACATGACCAGTTCTGGGACATTGCACATCAGATTGTCGAGCCAGTAGTCAATACCTGTCAGAATGTTGATTGGTTTATTGTTGTCCCTGAAAAACACAAAGAGAGAGAGAGAATAAGAGATCATGTAGGCGAGAATAATGGAGTTAAACTGCTGTAGAATTCTGATGAGGCTACAGCATCCAAAATTATCTTTCCAGTTCACCTCCTGAAGTCAGACAAACTAAATTAAAAACCTGATCTGCCAACAACAATTTCTACCATCTATCTCTGTGAATAGACATACTGTACTTTCACCATACCCGTTTTCTGTGGAGATTAGCAGTATCTTGTTGACAAAGACGTGTAAATATAAAATACTAATACTACAAAATACTAGGATTATAATATAATTTTTTCTCTTAATGAACATTCACTTCAGATCCTGGGATGGGGGCAAATGGATTCAAATTCCCACCTGAGTCTCAGACTGACGGCAGGATAGCGACCACCTCCAAAAATAGGCATGTTGGATCCAACCAACATGTGGATGTCCTCAAACGTCCACATGATGTTTCGCACAAAGTCATTTCTTAAACCCTGTCAAACAAATTATACTGTATATTAGACATAAGCGACCAACTGTAGTCATATACCATTAAGGAAGGGTGAAAAGCTGTATTACCTGACTGTTCTCCCCTTCGTTGAACAGTGTAGGGAGGTTTTGCTCTTTGGGTACAGACGTCACTTGGCCTAAAGCAAACTTGCTGTCCACAGAAACACTTTCCTGCATATGTTATAATAGCAATAATGTCAGCACAAGCAGTGAAAACCAAAGCTCTCACACATGTAAACTTAGTCACCGAAGAGATACTTTAAATCAAAAAACGCTGGTTACTTATTTGTTAATACATTTAATCTCAAATATAGGTATAAGTTGTGATGGCACAAAAGATCAATTCCTAATAAAGTAATTATATCTTTTTTTTTTATTTTAGTAGATTTTTCTGACATCTTATTAATTTTTAACATTTTTTGGAAATTTTGTTAATGAGTGTTTATAGATTTTACTAATATTTGTCAGTCATTTTAATAATATTTTCAGTGATTTTTTTTGTACCTCCTTGGGAGCATCTGATTCCTCTGCATCAGATTGTGTGCTGGTGAAGGTGGTGGGCCATGAAGAGCTGTACTCCTCTGCCCCATTCTCCTCCTCCCCCTCATTAAGGTTGTCTGGCACAGGCTCTGCAGCCCCATCACCATTTATACTGCAGGAAACACAGGGATGGAGCCAAAGTGGTGACAGAAGAAAGCTAAGAAAGATGCATCTCACAATGAAGTGTAACCTAACTCCCACAGTGAACCCTACTTGCTTTTTTCCATAATTTGAGTAACGCCAATTAACTCACCTGTAGTAGAGGAACTTTGACAGGATTGCTTTCTGATACCAGTGCTCTTTACTCTTCTTTTTCCTCTGCCATTTTTGATCAATTAGCCGCTGGTAAAATTCTTTTAGCCATGTCCAATCTCCTGTCTACAAAACACACAGGGAAAAAACAATCACTTAAACCACTTGCTGTCATCAAGAAATTTTTAAAACAGGGCACAACAATTCTTGTAAAGAAACAGGGACTATGTTTGATTTGTAAAAATAAAAGCCCTGCTGTACCTGAGAAGACCTCATGAAGAGCTCTTGAATGTCCAGCTCATCCAAAAGTAGGGTCCTTCCTACTCGGTGAACAGCCATACTGACGTGGGACTTGCTGTAGGGAATTTTCAGAAGCTTCTTGATGTTCTGGATTTGACAGAAAACAATGTTAACATCAGCCCCATGTCCATGTTTCAGAAACACAGAAAGAAATGTTAGCTTTGCAACAGCTCCACAAACCTCTGAGTCTGACACCACATCAACATCATCCCCGATGCAGTCAATGAAGTCATAGGCCATCCCAAAACTACAAAAGAAGAAAAGGAACTTAATCACAACAGTGTTTGCAAATGGTGAATTAAGGTCAGGCTGATTAATTATTTACCAGTAGTATCAGTATCCATGGTTTACCCAATGACAGCCACAATATTAATCCAGTTCATTGAAGATTATAGCATTTCATTGTATACATATCTAATTCCCTTTCACATACACTTTTGTAACATCAGTGAAAAAAGGCATGGAGTGCATGGAGTCCATTACACACTGTGCCAAATACGAACAGTACTAATTAGTCTTCATGACGGCATTCAGACCAACAACAGGAGCCATCTGCCCAGCAGAGTTCCACAATTAAGCCGAGCACAGAGCATGACGTTTTCAGCCTCTAAAACAAACTCTGACTTGTTCTCAACAGGTGATCGTCAACAGTAAATCACATCTTATAATGCCTGCCTTATGGAAATAAAAGGGACAAAATATTAGAGTAAGAAACATCTCTCAGTATATTGCACTGTACCTGGAAAAAGGTTTGCTCTTGCTGCTGGACCCTAATATAGTGGTGCCCGCGCTGCCCAGCTGGGGGTTTTCTCTCAACCAGTTGGCAGGAGGGAGCTTCAGGTCTGTCTTCTCCTGCAGCAAGGCATAGCTGGTAGGAGGTGGGGCGGCAGAGTACTTGACCACAGCACGGCTTTTAATTTCAGTGCTGCCTGAACATGCTGCAGAGTCCTACAAAATAAAAATAAAAAAGAAGCATCATACTGACCAAAGGTAGTATTTAAGGTTTTCCAAATGATGCAAGACATTGCTCGTGGTTTCCAAACCTGATAACTCTACCGAAGGCTTGATTACCAACCAGGAACAGCAGACAACTGCTCACTACATATAACTACATATAACTTCTGTTTACATGGTTTATTTAATAATCAGTTGATTGTTTTGTTTATGAAATGTCTGGAACCACTGAATTTTTGACATTCCTGCTGATGTTTTCAAATAATTGCTCAGATACAGTCGTTACCAATTAATTTTCTCCATTTCTCATCTGGTCATTTCAGCTCTTGAGTACTTGCTGATTTCTGGGAGTGTGGAAATAAATGACCAAACTGCCACGAATAGTGCTGGTCAAAAGGGAAGGGATTTTTGTCCAGGGACCCCGAAGGAGATTAATCCAGCCCTGCTCCTACATGAGGGTTTGAATGGTAAACAGCTGCTGTGAGCGCTGTGTGTGACTACAGGTGACAATGTCTTTATAGCATATAAACAACTGCAGCTAGCTGGTGTTAGCTTCAATTGCAGATAAAGAATAAACCGTGTTTATAATCTTGCTCTGTGCTCAATCTGGATACTTACATGTTTGCTGTTTTCACCTGTGCAGGTAGGGCCACTAATTTCTTCCTTTGCATTATCCAAGGGGATCCCAGGCTCTCCGTCTCCAGCTGATGCGCTCATACTGGACACACGACCGTCAATCCAGCAAACATTGGCGGTTTCTTAACAACAAGACAACCTATCCATGGCTTGAGGAACTCATGGACGATATGTACATTAGCCAGATAACGGCAGAGATAGGTCAATTATATCGATAAAGTTAGTGATGCTACGCTAGCTTGAGAGGCTAGCTCCTCCAGAGAGCAAGGCTTCCTTGTGTAGCTGTAAAAAAGAAAGTGTGGTTATACAACACTCTCATTAAATTAAAGCTAAACGAGATTCACATGAGAGGCCGTTGTTGCTCTGTTAACCTCAGTAATGTTTAGCCCTTATTTAATTAGTTGAATAACCCTGCAGCTTCTCTCTCCATCCGGCTGTTGTTGTCAGAGCACACGTTAGTGCGAGCAACGAGCAAACAACTTCCTGTTCAACTCCAAAACTCGTCTTCTCTCTTATGTCAACCATCGATATTACTCCACATTTAAGAAAAATATACAAATGATGGCTTTTAATAATTTGTAACATGGAATACTGGCGTATATCGCAGAAAATATTTCAGCTACAGCGACTTATTGAGAAAATGTATGAACCGGAAGTACTTTCAGAGTCGGCAGGTCCTCTTTCTAGAAAAGTTGAGCACTTTCTGTTATGGTGTATTTTATTTTGAAATTTCCTGACAGATTGTTAATGACAAAGCTGAACCATTACCTGATTCTCAAATGAGTAATGTTACAAGTTGACCCTTATTTCTAAACAACTGTCTAAACAAATGTCTAAATTGATACGTTTAATATGCAGTCGTGGAGAGCAAATAAGTACAATTTTGAGGTTTTACCTTTACTTTATTTCCAGGTTCCTACTACTTTACACTTGTCATTTTAAAGGCAAGTTTTGTACTTTTCACTCCACTATATTTATTTGACAGCTTTAGTTACTAGTTTGATTGAGGTTATTAATACAAAATGGCTAAAATAGCCCACCTATCAGCTGCAAAAGTAGGGCTGGTTAATGCATCAATAACTATAATCCTGGAATGGTTCAGTCTGCGTCATGGCTACTTATAATTTTGATACTTTGATACCACTACTTTTAACACTTGAATGCAGAATTATATTACATTATTTAATAGACAGGGGATGGAGTCGTGGTCAGAGGTTATCTAACAGGGGACTGTCAAGCAGCTTGTTGACTGAACAGGGAGGAGCTGTGAAACTTTGCAGCGAGCAGGTCATTCCCATGTTGATGGCTAGCATACAGTTTAGCAGTCATTCGTCTTCGACTGCGACAAAGTAATGTCTCTTGTTAAGTGAGAGTGGTCGGACATCTTGGGAACGGTTAGTTAAAAAAAAGCTAGTGCTTATTACAATGGGAAGCTGGAGGAATCACGTGCGTGCTCGATTACAACAGAGAGACCAAACCGAGAAACTGCCCTATGTCGGTGTTTTCACAAGCTGTAAGATGAGTATTTTCCTATCTCAGCCTTTGCAATGACTATGTTCTCACTGTCTTAGCCTTTAAAGACATTTATCTGTTTTCTTTAAGTGTCTCAACTGGAAGAACGTTTTGAAATTCGCAAACAAATTTTGGATGATGTTCAGTCTAAGAGGTTAGAAATGCAGAATTTCACTTAACCCACATTTGCCCTTTATATTGATGTGGATTGATAAAGCTTGACTTTTTACCATTTTTATTTTAAACACTGGTTTTCATTTTCAGTTTGGAACGAGGTGGAGTTGAAGTTGGAAAAAACACCAGACTCCTACAGCTCCAGCTGAGAGAGAGTGAACACCTGGCAGAAAAGGTGGGTGAAATGAGTAATCCAGTGACAACACCACAGCATCAGCCTCCAGCTATAGGGAAGATGTTTCAGCTGTTGTTTAACTATATAAGCAGCAGCAGTTTGCGCAAATATGTGTTGTAAACCTCAGGCGTACATCTGTTAATCAGAAAATACATTTATAGATAGCTTTGGGTGTCTCAAACCGTGTAAAAATAATCATAATCCTACTACAGATGTCAGGAAGTTAGGTTACAGCAGGGAAAGAAACTGACCTACATGAACCTTCTTTGATTCCTGTGTGCAGGTGTTGACCTTTGAACTTGTGAGGTCCTTATATTATCCACCACTCAATCAATTCATCCTTTGCTTTTTGTCTTCACAGCTGTCTCAGACTGTCTCAGACCTGACCACCGTCCTGTATCTGAAAGAGGCTGAACTCCAGCACTGGCAGTCACGGTAATTTCACGTTGTGGACAGTGGACGTCAGTGGACAACTGCAGTCATCACAGTATACTCTCTGCTTTCTCTTAGAGTGTCAGTTTAACAAGCTTCTTTACAGAGAGTGTTTATTTATGGGTTGTTTGTATCCTTTATGTTGCTACGGAAGTAAGTAGTTTCTATCAGTTTGTAGTGAGCTTTTCAGAGTTAGCCCAGTTTAACCTACAGGAGTTTCTGAAGGCTTGTGAAACATGTTTTGCTGCTGCAGAAGACTAAGCCACTTGGGAGGATGAACTTGTGACCTAAGATGTAACATCTAAAAGTCTGAAGTAACAAGGTGATCAAAGGTAGAATAAATCACCATTTCATTACCTGGCTATTTCAGTGTGTCCCAGTACCGTCAAGAGGCACTTACTCTGGCTAAAGGGAGTAAAACACTGAAGGCGACCCTGTCAGACATTGAGTTCACCTTAGAGTGTCAATCCAAAGAGTTGGCAGCCCTGCGAGCAGAGCAGAAAGGACTTAAGGAAGCGTTGGGGCAAGCTTTGAGAGAGAAAGAGGAACTCTTGCAACGATGGATGGAGGAGAAGAGGGAGGAGGCAGACAGAATGAATAAATACAACGACACACAGGAAAGGTAAGAGAAGTGAATGTGTGATCTCTCTTTGACTTGCAAAGCTGAAAAGCAAGAATCTACTCACTTTAAATGATAACATAGCCAGTCAGTTTTTGGAGATTTTAAGTCGTCTGTGATTACTGCTTTTAATCAGGTGGCACCGTTGGGCCAGACAGTTGAAGAAGCACCTCCACAGGGAAACGGGAAAAGAGTATGTTCCCAAAGTGACAAGCCCCTGGAGTGATACAACAGAAACGTCTCCATCAGTCATTCAGAGTAAGACTCTGCATTCTCTTTCAAATACTAATGCTTAATGGAGATAAATGGCTATCTCTTAATTTAATAACATAACTTAACCTCAGTGCTGCACATATAGATCCTCAGGCACCAAGAGCCCTAATCAAAGGCCATCTTTTTCATCTTGTTAATGAAGGGGGTCAAGTTAATGAGGTCAAGACAAAAAGCGTTTTTTAATGATGAATTGTTGACATGATCAGCAAGGCCATAAAAATACTAATGAAGGACCATTTAGCCATCATTAAATACATCAGATGGCTTGAGAAAATAGTGAGAAATTCTTCTTGTTTTGTCGACCAATTGTAATCATTAAAACAGTTACAAGAAAACAATCACAAATCTTCACATTTGAAAAGCTACAACCCCAAAATATTCGAACTTTTGTAAGAAAATAACTTCACCATCATCAATCATCATAATAGTTGACAGTTAACTGACAAATTGATTAATCAGCTAATGGTTTCAGCTCCAATTGTATACACTTAAAGGGTAGTTTAATCTAGAACAAAGCATCAGGATCAGGGCTTGGATTCTGTGTTTCTATACCACTGCTTATTCTCAATGTCAGGACCCTCAAAATAATATTATATAGCAGGAATTAATGGTAACCTCCTCATCTGTGTGCTCAATGTAACCCTAAAAACATGGAATTCAACCTTTTTTCATGCTGATCTTGTCCTCAGGGCACCCAGACCACAACAAAGTCTCAACTGTGGCAAAAGCCTAATATTCTCAGAGGATCCTGGAAACGACATTTTCTCACTGAGGAACAATATGTGATGAGATACAGTATGTGATGCCAGAACTAAGGAGTAACTCATTGCTACAAGAAGTGCGAGGACAAATGGTTTCTTATCTGTGCCTGTTTTTAAATTGAACTAAAAGGTGATTTAAAGATCCACCACATCCTGGAAATATGTTGTTAAAGACTTTGTTATCTCATTTTACATTTACTGCTCTAACTAAAGTCACACTTTTCTTATTTTCTTGTTGTTAATTTATCACATCTGGACTTTGTCCTGTTTGACACCCCTCACTAAAGAATTTTTAAAATCCTTCCAGTTGTACCATATGCGGTGATAAACCAATGAAACCATTTCTTTGTATTAGTGACCGTGTGTCACTTTTAACTATGTTTATTCGCACAGAAAATCATGTGAATCATTTTTACGTCTCAGGTCAAAAAGTGTATTAGAAAAGAATTGAATAATCTGTGATCTTTAAAGGTTAGCTTTTAACACATTTTAAAATAACATCTATTTGAAAATTGTATACGTTATTGTTAAGAGAAATAAAGTCATTTGTATGCTAATTTTGTTTTTGTTTTTTTGATTGAATTGTCTCACTGTCACTTTCCTGCTTGAAAACACGGTTTTCTCTTTGTAGTTCTCATTTAGCTTTAATTTAATATTCAATTATCATGCTTTTGTGATTTATTTTTCTTTTGTTGGATTAGTAGTTTAAGTCAGAAATATTTCAAATGTTTTCAGGTTAGAATTCCATTTCCACATCTCCATGACAAATTGAGCTCTGAGTTTGTTTGTTTGTAGCATGTTTCCATAGTCACCAGTGTTTGCATTAACCTAGTTGTTAAGTTGGACTGTGGGTGTGTGTGTGTGTGTAGGTATAGTGTTTTGGTGAAAGCTCTCAGTGGACTCAAGATCTCAAAGTGTATTAAAATGGTAAAAGGTGGAAAGCGATATTCTTCAATGAGCAATGATGGCAAATGGGTAAGAAGTCCTTAATTTAATTTGATCACAGAATTAGAACAGATCATTGCAAGTCATAACATTCAAACCTGTGCTTATAATTGCCTTTTTATTTTCATCTCAGTTTGCTCATTCAGTTTTACCAGAAAATGAGACCGGGAATCGTGGGACTTGTACAAGCACTGGGATCATGCTGACTCAGGTTAAATCAGCGTTGCCTCAGGCTTTGAACTTTGAGTGCTATCCTAAATGGAAAACTCAGCAGGTGTGTATGTGCATTAGATAATGTAGTGTTTTGGCTGTTCTTTTTTCCACAGTATTGTAATGGCCCAGGGCACTGAAAGATCTCATTGCACTTCCTACCAAAGCATTTTCTGCTAAAGAAAGAAACTGCCTCCTCATTTTATCTAATTCCCCTGCATTTGGCTGTATTAGACTGTCCTCCCAGTAAGAGTTTTTTTCATGTGTTTCTTCACAGAAATCCATGGAGTATCCATTCTCAGACCATGACAACAAGTATTCCTTAAAAGACAACATCACTGTTTTCACTCATGTGAGTATGAAGAGAAATTCGGGGTATATTGAAATGTTCAGATCTATCACTGTATCACAGGTGGAAAGGAAACCATATCCTCTCTGTATCATGTTGGTATACGTCAGGGCGTGGGACGCAGGAAATGCCACGATGATCGCAGACAGCACAACTCCCACTTCTGCCTGTGCCATGACGGGGCTGACGGTGGCACTGCAGAGACTGGGGGGAACTTCACAGCCTACCAGACTGACTTTATGGTGAAGGAGGCTGTTAATGTTCCAGCCGGCACCAGACGGTTTCCCCGCAACCACAAGCAGAAGTCTGCAGAGGCAGCTTTAGTACAGGCAGGAGAGCAGTTCATGTGGTTTGGACGACATGACTCTCAACACCTCCCAGAGACCCTGCAAGTGTTGGCAGCTACCAACTGTTCAGCACCCTCCAGACCCTAAGTTACTCCTACTTTTAAGGCACTAGATGGCATCATTGAGAGGACATTGCACAGAGAGGGTCAGGTGAACTTTGTGGATGACCCAGCTGTCAAATAAAGAACTGAAACATTAGATAGCATTTTCTAATGTTTTGAGAGTATTTTAGGGGAACCATACAAACAAGATTTTATTCCACAACTACCCTAATTAGACTGGAAAGTGGACTGTTAACTGTATAATTAGTGCATCTTAGGATATGCTTGACTACGTTCAAGTGCACTTGACAATGCTATTTTGGGACATCATGAATTTTATTATTATTATTATTTTTAAAATGTACTTTTATGCACATACTGCCCCTTACAAATGTAACTTTAGTGCACTCATGTTACTCTTCCAGGAATGTTATTAACATATTTAAAGGGGCACTTGATTGATGATTTTGCATTAAACTTTCATAAGTTGGGTGACTCAAAAAACAAAGACAGGTCAAAAATCGAGGAAGCGTAAGCTGAGACATGCTGACTGGTCTGATAGACCATCTCTGTCTGGTAAATTCCCAAGCAGGGAAGGTCTTGCATGTCTAGCAGTGGTAGAAAAAAGGGTACTTGAATTTTTATTTTATATTTAAGAGAGTGCTGTGTAATCGATGCGCCAGTGCATATTTGATCAACAACATTTGAGTTTATATCTTGAGGGGCTTCAAAAGTTCATAGAAAAAGTACATAGCTAAAATCATAGCCAAGGTTTTAGTCTCAATGCATGCGTTCTTGTGCCTTTCCACTTCACTGCAACTGTCCTTTTCCACAGAGCTTTTGAAACCCCCTTAAGCACAGGGCATTTGTGCTTTTTCCATTTTGCCTATAGTGGCTCCCAAGATGTATTAACCTCCCCTTTAATCTTGTCACTAATAGCATGGTCAAGTGCACTTTAGTGTAGTCAAGTATATGTTAAGTTGCAGTTATACATACAGTAAATTAATTTAATGTTAGTGTGTCTCAAAATAGCTAATTTAGTAATACAGTAGGGTCATCGATGTATATTAACATGAAGTATATTTTGCATGCCTTTTATTTAACGATGGTTCTCTTCATTTGTTTTATTACGTGAACTATATAATTGAAAAGCATCTAAACACAATTAACCTATGAACACCACATCTAAGACTTTCTTTAGAATCCCTGTAATTTGTTGAGTTCCCAGTTCAGCAGCACAGAAGGGCATGACTCACCCGTGAGAGTTGTCAATTTGGCTTGAGGATCCACTGGTTGTTAAACCACTTAGGTTGTGTGAAATGTGATAACCAAAACCCTGTGTAATGTGCATGCTCTGGGAGAAAATGTGGTGGTGGGGGGTGGGTAATTAGAAAAGAATCCAATATTTTATTCAATGCATATCAACAGCTGAGACATTAAATTAGAGCGTAATGAAAATAAATTAGCTTGATTTACGTTCCATAATACATGGGTTGTTTCACCCTAGGGATAAAGGATGAATATGTGTGTGTGCCATACAAAGAGAGGAGGCGTGGGAGGCGGGGCGACGAAACACTGCTCAGAAAAGCACTTATTGAAAAGTATCCCCAACCACTCTCTCAATATTGATGTTTTCTCCAGGTAGCTGGGCCCAAGCTGCTTTCTTTCTTTAAGTACTCATCGGGGGAATGGGTTTTTTTTTTCTCACAAGCTTTCTTTCAGCTGTAGTAATTACCTGATCCACATGCAGTGCTGACCTTGTAGGAGTTGTTCCGTTTAAAGGTGAGCTAGATCTCACTTTTGCCTTCTTCTTCTTTTTTAAACATATGGCAAGACAAAAGCTGTGTGACATCCATCTGGAAAACAACCGCCCTTTGTGATTGTCACCACATCGCTATAGAAATGATCCTTGGATGCAGGTGCGCGACTGATGCAAACTACAGGGGCTGAGGGTTTGTGATGGCCATACCTTTGATAAAACAGAAAAAAACAGGTGCACTGTTGATGAAAAGGAAGGTTCTCCAGCTCTGTTTGGCCTTCTTGCCATTTTGCTGAGAGAAGCCTACTGTAGATAGATTTTAAACATTTTAGGAGGCCGATCATTACCTAAAACCAGTAAACCTTGATTTAAAGAGGTGCCATGGTGCTGAGATGGGTACCAAAGAAAAACACCTGGCGTTGACAGTTGGTCTAGTTGGTTGCATGCCACCTCTGTCCCTGTGGTTGGTTTGAGACATGCCTTGGACTTTCACAGACGCTCCTCCTTTTAGAAGCCTGTTTATAAGCGAGCTCTCATTAGCTCTGTCAGAACCTTGGCGAGGCTTTAATACTTCACGGGTAGTGTTAAATGTGGTCTGTTAACTAATAGTGGCGTGTACCATGTATGCCATGTTAGGTGAGATGTGTGTATTATCATGTAAAACAATACCACAGTATATATATTTCGTTCTGGTGAATATCAAACCTCCTCCGGATGAGCATCTCAGTAAACAAACATTCAACCACCAAAGCCGTGCACTTCATGAATATTAAATCAGTTGCTGAATCCTACCTCTTTGTTGGGGCTAGTCCTGATTCTTTTGTTTCTTCAATTATTCCATGGGTGCATGTCTCTTTGATGTGTTGAGTTGAGAAGGTTTACCTGTTAGAGAAAAATGCTTTGAAAACAAGGGGTGGATTTGCCAGACAGTCAAAATATAACAGCAACAGAAGGAAGATTTGTGTTGTATAGTGTGTGTGTGTGTGCTGTTTTCCAAAAAAGGCTGCTGCGCTGTTCTGACATACTCGATGTATTTGTAATCACTTTGTCAAACAAAATCTACCTTTATTTTTCTGGTGTCAGTTTTGGCATCCGCTCTGGCGTTATGAAGTTGTGCATTTGTCGTACACATATCATTAAAGATATGTGACCCGAAAGAGTTGCCATGGAGATGCCAGTTCGTCACATATCACAAAAGTTTTTCTGTTGATCCTTTGTTTTATAATAACGTCTAGCTTTCCCAATTCCTTTAGATTTTTCCCCTCTTCCTTGCCCATCCTTTTAATAAGGTGTCAGGTTCACAGTATGACTTTTTCCTTGTGTGTAGCATCTCATCGTTTTTGTTTTTTTTTTCTGACCAGCATCCTGTCTAAATAACAACTGTTAGGTCCAAAATGGCCTTCAAGACTACAAAGTTGTCTCCCTTGGCTGGGTTAAAGTAATAGCTAACAGTAAGTCTCTCTCAATCTACCATCAGGTCATTCAGCACAATGCTTGGAATTCCCTGGCAGTCTTCTCCACAGGCGTAATTGGTTAGCCTCCTGGCGGCCTATGGTCCTTGTTCCTGTAGTGGGGGCCTTCAGAGTCTGAGGTGTGGTGATAAGGGTGGCTGGCTATCTCATTACAGAGATGGTAGCATTCTGAGAACATTTCCATCACTCAGAGGTTGTTCAGCTGAGATAAAGAACTCCCTGCTGGAAAACGTCTTGCACACATGTGTGTTGGTAGGAGTGCTTTGGAGCTTGTTAGCTGCGGTCCTGCTCAGGCCTGCCTCCTGTGTTGCAGCTGTGCAGTCCGCCGACCTGGCATCCCGCAACACTGAGCTGCTGCAGCAGAAAACACACACTGCCTCGGAGATCAGACCTATCCTTGCCAAATCACATTCCTCCATGTATTTTCAAACCTCCGACACAGTTTGCATGCTAATTTGTGTGTAGGTGGTGAGTATAATGCGATAGGCTGGTTGTAAACAAGACCCTACAAGCAGCGGTCTGTTTAATGTCCTCTGAGAGGCAGAAAATAGTTTATACAAGGATGGATGAATTTACCATCATCGTAGTTCATATGAAAAGCTGCTTGCTTACTGTGTCCAGTTTATAAGCTGCTATAGCTGTGATTAATCAACAAAATTGTACTAAATAAGGTAAAAGATTGATTGGTTTCATTAAAACACCGCGTCGGCTGTAATTTCTCACTTAGGCTCTCCACATTTGTACATAATGTTGCAAGTATTCCTCACTACTTTAAACTCCTCTTGTTCATCGGTCTGCTCCTTCCTTAACCTCCAGCATCTGACAATTTAATCTCATTAGGTAAATGGATAGATCTGTTCAATTATGGAATCAGGAACTGGACCACAGACCCCACAGATCTTCTGCTCTTTCACATGACCAAAAGGAGGTTGTCATTTCTTGAGAACCTAGAAAAATATGTCAACAAGTCAAGTTAATAGTCACATTGAGATATTCCCTCTAATTGGAAGAGACAAGTGTAAATTAAATCAGAAGTGACACTCAAATATTATTGACATCTGGTTGTGGACATAACTGATCAGTAACTCAGTCAAAATTAAATCTCTCTATTTCTATTGGAGGCATAATTATATGAGACACATCGAGCATGCCAGTGTCTTAAAAACTGCTGTATTGTGAGGCGCCATGTGGTGAGATATGAAAATTAGAGATGAGAGTGCGGTCAGAGTGTTGTGTGTGGCTTTGTTTGAATCATATTGCCATCTCAAAAGCTGGTTAAAGACATTCTGCTGCTGCTGCATACACACTTTGTGGAGGAGGTATCCATTTGTGCAGCACCTCAATCTGACATTATTACCAAATACTTAATTACACTCCCACCCAGGCTGCTCATTACAATATCCCCTATGAATTAATAATAGTAAGTTGATGAAATTCTCAAAATTAACATGATCTTCACTTTTGCTTTGTTGATAACGATAAGTGCTCCGCTGGTGATGTTGATGTTAAATTAACTGCACTTCCCTGTAAAAGATGAATTGATGTGAAATGTTAAATACAAGTATGGGTGAGGTCACTGCAGAGGTGCAGTGGTTATGCATGAGAGTTAATAAGTTACTCCTGAATAGTAACCAGATTATTTGTCCAGGATAAAAGATGGATGAATGGGTGGGCTGATTGAATAAAGATAGTCACAGATATAGGGCTGCTAGCTTAAAAGACCACCAGTTATGAAATGCGCATGTGGATGATAAAGGAAGTAGTATGCAATAAACAGTTCGCATGAGAGACGTTCAGGGTTGCAGTGAAATATTCTAATTTCAAATGAGGTAAAATTGGGCAACGAGGTAACCCCATCTTTAAGATTCTTCAACCCTTAGGTGTTATTTGTATCATAACAAGTCAAGACTTCATAAGGTGCAGAACAGCTCTCCCTCTCTGTGAGTTACAGTACAAATTATTAGCACAATCATGAGCCTCCGTTATCTCTAGTGAAAATGCTTTCACGCATTTTAAAAGGTCAAACACTCAGATCTCTGCCAAGAGGAATTGGGGAAGAAATAAATGTCTCCTCTGCAGGAAATATGAGTGCACACTACTGATCCTCCTCAAATACCCACTGTACAGTGAACAGATTAAGAGGTATTATTCAGTATTATTGATCCAACTATCATCCTCTAACTTAGCTTTCATATAAACAAAAAGCAAAATCCATAATCATCAAACCTAATGTCATTGAACATGTTTAATAATCCACAGCACTGTATTGGTTTAGTAGAACAGATTCTTGTGCTAGTGGCAGGAAAGTGTAATTTAAAAGTGAAATTGTTAATCATACATGATTTCTGTTTCCTAATCAGTTTTATTACATACAATCTGCTTTTAAAATGTATGAAACTAAAAAAGTGAGGTGCTTTACTGGGTGACCTACAGTAAACACAGCAAATACAAAGCTGGTAGCAAACACAGACTTTTGTTGGATTAAATCTGTAACAATAGAAGCCAGATTTTTAAAACAACTCTTACATTCAAAATAACACAAAGAGGAAATAACAGATAAGTCTATTTGTTGAATTAAGGATGTAACATATGTATGTTACATCTGTCATTAAACATGTCATTTACATCATTGATAATATACTAAATCGTGGCAATTGGCTATCATTGGGTTTACGTTGTGCTGTCTTATTTAAGAGGGAAAAGATACATTTATCTTAAACAAGTTTTGACTTCCTCACAGCAATGATTCGGGCACTTCCCTAGCATCTGCCTTCTTCTGCCTGTCATCCATCCCTCTCCTGCCATTGCAAACATATGCTTCTGTTTGTGTCGGCTGTTGTGTGTTGGTCTTTGGGTGTTTGGGTTCATGCCCAGTGATAGCTACATGTGCTGGAGACAAATGACCCATGAGGAAAAGATGCTCTCAGGACAGGGCCAAAACTGAGCCTGGGACACACACTCAGGGTAGATGCTGGGCTACAGCAAGACAAGAACCAAAAGTATGTAAATGATTTTATCTATTACTTATTAGGATTTTCCCATCTTTGTGGAAGATACTTCAAACACTGGAGTAGTGGAAGTGTTGAGGAAACTATGCAGAAGCGACATGACAGAAATCAAAAATGTCTCTGCCATCGCACTTTATGTTACATGGCGGCACTACTGTCATAGACAGATGGAAGATCCGTTCGGTCACTGCTCAGACTACAATAAACACGAGGGAGAATATACAGTAGATTGCATGTTTAAGCATGACATCAGGGCTAGCTGCAGTTGGCACTGCACCTGTGAGTATGTGGGCGAGTGAACTGAGTCAACATAGAGCTAGTGGTGAATCTATCTACACAAAACCTTGAAATTTAGCCAAGGGCTGTGAGCAGAACTTCACATACAAGAGGAAAAAATTATTATTTATTAATAACTGTTCATGTACATTTATTTCCCCAAGGGTCTAGAATTAGCCTGTAAAATATTAGCATATTATAAATTTTCCCATGAGGTGTTTAGCCAGCTGATGGGTAGTTCAAGTACAGAGGGCAAAAGTAGAATCGTAACTTCGGGTTCTGCTCCAGAAGTATGAAAACTTCATTAAAAATCACTGGCATTTTTAGATTGTACTAGTAACTATAACTCCGGCAAGTAAAGCAGGCTGGTTTTCAAAACAACCGTCGGTGGCGGCTCACTTGATGTCTATTAGAAACAGCAGTTTGTTAGCTTTGGTGACTTTTATGGATATGGGCCGAAACCAAGTCACGATGAGGTAGTAGTCACGCTACGGTGCCTGTGAATTTTATTTATGGGTCACAGGTAATGGAATATGGCACTACGTCTCAGAAAGATCGATGAAGAGATGCTGAATGAGAGATTGCATTGAGTTACAAATGCTAATGGGCCAGGAGAGCTAGGCGGAGGCTAGGCTAACCCGGGTGAGACGTCATGGCGCCAGATCTCATAGCCTGGCTGGTCCATAAAGCAAGTTTGGAAGTGGAGATGTTTGCATACCACCACACAGAAACTAGTTTTTCACATTTAGATTAACTGTTAATAAACAATTGCACTGAATAGTTTACTTGGTGGCTGTTTTACCTGACCCAAATGATAGACCTACACGTTTGCTTGCTAATATATGCCAACCCTTTTAATATTTGAAGACCAAAAGATGGGACATAGGGTCACATGCCACACTTGATCAAGTATTGTTTCATAATTTTGATGTTTAAATTACACTTTACAAAAAATAAAACATAATGTCATACACTACACAATGTTATGCCTATGTATTAGCACCCAAATGACCGTGAAGCATCATGTGTTAACCCTTCATAGTTGTAACGTTACAAGCGACATTTCCCCTTTCCCTAAAAGCTTTGGTGCTTGTTTATATCTATATCTATATATATATGTGTGTGTGTGTGTGTGTGTGTGTGTGTATATATATATATATATATATATATATATATATATATATATATGTGGTCTTGTTTATATCTATATATCTATATATGTGTGTGTGTGTGTGTGTATATATATATATATGGTGCTTGTTTATATCTATATATGTGTCATGTTGTGTGTGTGTGTGTGCCGTGTGCACACACACACAACAAACCCCACAATTCAACCTCCTCATAGTTAACAGAACTAATGAACTGCGTCTCCAGTGTGAAAATGGGTATGTGTTAAGGTAGACATAAAATCTTAATCTGTCCTTTAACCGTTTTTCTAACATTATTTTTGAAAAGCCATTGGATTATTTAAGACTCCAAACTAGAGAGGGAAAATAACAATTCGAGCCTAAATGGATGGTTATCACAATAACAATCGCCTTTCTCATGAAAATTCCCTGTCCCATAATCCATCAACATCATCAACTACAAAGTAGTGTCTCTCGTCTTCAATTTGTGTTGCTGTGTGTGTGCATCTATGTGTGTGTGTGTGTGTGTGTGTGTGTGTGAGGGAGAAGTGGGCAAAGGCTCCGCCTCACTCAAGCGAGAGAAAAAAAAGGAAAAACAAACTGATACACACCTCTCAATTCTGGCAGGAGAAAAGAATAAGTGTTTGAAGCGTATAAGTAAACAGCAGGATAACCAGGCATACCGAGAGCCGAGGCTACTTTGCAAAGGCAAACACAGGCACCGTTTCCCAGCGCGGAGGTTGTCCCGTTGCGTTCAGGATTAAGTTTTTTATGTCATCTAAGGTGGATCATTATCTAAATCCGAGATAACAAGCGAATTTGAAATGCGGCGTGCGATACTATTTCTGGAGCCCCCAAAGCCGACGTTTGAACTCTCAGTAGCGCCAGTCGGTGGATTCAAGATTATTGCAAAGGTGGTGTCGTATTGTGCTCCACCAAATTAGTTTTGGCTGCGCACATGTCGCCCTGCGCCATCAGCAAGGAGGGACAGGAGATGGGAGTAGACGTGATACTCCACTTCATAGTGATGTTAAGGGAATAGGGAAGCGTAAGTTCTAATGAGCTGGGCAGTGTTATATGGTAATGGTGAACATGTTCAGGTCGTTGGATTCAATTATGGGTGATTTTTTTTTTGCAAATATGAATAGACTCTAATAAAATGCTTTAATCATGAAAATGGGCATACACTTAAAGTTTGATCAAAAGTTTGGTGCAAGTGTGTTTTGTGCAGTTGTAACATTCCTCGCTTCAACATGTATTCAGTTTCAACTTGTCATCTGTAACCTTCTAGTGTGAGAACTTGGTGGTGATTATTCAAACTGCATGAGCACCTGCGTTTTGAGCAGGCGTAATCCTCATTTCACAGTTTTTGACAGGCAGAGCTGAGGCCTGGTTCTCAAAAGGCAACTCTCCACTCTCTCTCTTGTGTTTCTCTTTTCTTCTTTTTTTTTTTTTTAACTGCATTTGGAGGCTCCAAGGTGAGCTTCAAGTGGAGGAGGAGGTGGGAGGTGACCATTGCCATGTGAAGGGGTGGGATTGAGGCTGTCCATGCAGTCTGCTGGCAACGGACATCTGCTCCCCACCCACCATCACCAGACGTGTCACAACAGGCAGAACTTGGAGTGTAGCCTGCCCGCAGAGAAAGGCCTTTGTTAATGACATGCAGGCAGTATTTTTGCCCTTCAGGCGGTTTGGCCTGGCACGTTTATAAGAACATCTGATCATCGTCTCTGGCCCGGGTCTGCTTTGGTCAGAGATTATGGAGCATCTTTAAAGCCCCAAAAAAAGTATATCAGTTACTGGTGATGCAACAGATGGCGCTAGCAATTTGTCACTGCCACAAGTTCACCACAGCTCCTTCAGTCCACCACGCCGCCCTCCCCTGTTCAGCCTCCACCATCCACTCCTCATCACGCCGCCTTCAGCTCCACTGGGGGACAAGACTTTCCTCTCACGTCTTTGTGGCCTGCATGTGTTCAGAATGTGAGCTGGCCCTCCCAGGCAAATGCATCTGAGCAGCATCACAATGCTGGCGGCTCCTATGAGACCTTTTGATTTATGTGAGGGGAGGAAAATGCACCGAAAGAAAATGTGAAATCAAGGCTGTATTTATGATATCATACATGTGTGATTGTAGCTGCATCAGTGTGTGTGTGTGTCTGTGTGTCTGTCGTGGTATGTGTTTGTGTTGAAATCAGGAGACTCATTTGCCTCAACAGATTATTCCCTGGTGACTAGTGGAGTCAGTGTTGCACGATTGAACATGATTTGTGTATAGAGAGTGCTGAGTACGGCTGATCTGCTGTACAACATGCTTGTGTGGGGACTCATTTGTGTGTTTTCTGCTGTTCTTGGCGTTGGTGGAGGGCAGCTATTGTGTGTGTGTGTCAGGGGGCAAGTGCACGAAGCTTGAGAAGGCGATGGTTTTTGAAAGCACAGGTGCTGTCTCCTTTTGCCACCACTCACTTAACGCAGGTTCCATGGACAGAGAATTTTGTTATGTTGTCCTCCTTGCATTGCCGCCACGTCTGTCTGTTTTTTGTTGACATGATTACTTTATAAAGATGATGAGCTAGAGGCACAGCAACGGTTTAAAAAAAAAAAAAAAAAAATCAGAATTTTGCATTGACTGCCTGTTTTGAAGTCACAGAAGCAAAGCAATTACAATTGGTTAATCATATTCTCAGAGCCTAATACTCCATTTAACACAGTAATTTGGACACTGCTGAAATAGCTCTTGTGAACTCTTCTGAGAATTCCCATAATGGCCAGGCCACTAACGGCTTCTAAAAGTTCCCATAGGAGCTGGTTTGAGAGGATTTTACTGTCACGTGATTGTGCTATGCATTGTGGGGAGGAGGTAATGGGTGTGAAATTACACTGTGCCATCTGCAAGAGGCCCAAAATGTACTGCCTGATGTCAGTCACCCTGACGCAAAATCACAGAGCATAGAAGATTAAGGATTTATACTGCAGGACTTTTGATGCGGTGGCTGTCTTATGTTGAGAAATTCATAGTTGTTGCTTTTTTAAAAAACAACAACAAAAAAGACATTCATTCAACAATAGCCAATTAGCCAGTTTAGCTAAAAGTTTCATAGTCTCATGATAGAATTTTTCAATGTGAACCATTGTTCTTTGTTTTAACAAGTTCTGCAGAATTCCTGTTAGATCTTTAGACATCTTAAAACTTAATTCTTAGATTGCTTTCAGGCTTTGATGTCGAAAGGAAAGATTTTCCTGTGAAGTAGTGCACTTTGCAAATTGAGAACCGTGTGCTTCAGAGGCATTACAATGATGAAGGAACAGTTGTATTTCAATTATTCCTGAACTGTTGTACCGTATCTCAAGCTGGCTGGTAATAGTTTTGTCTCTGAAGAACAGACGTTTTAAAATCTACTGTGTGTTTAGTGTAAATGGTGTGCTCTCCGTTTTTTTTTTCTCGTTTTTTTTCCAGCACCTGTTTCTCGTTTGTTTTAACATGCTCTGTTGTCGTTTTTCTGTTTGTGGCCGTGAAGGATAGTTTTGGGAGAGTGGATGTGGACTGCACCAGACAGCAGCAGGTGTCTGATTCTCTCCACTGATAAGGCTTGTTTACCCAGCGTGCTTAAAAGATACTGTACGCTCTGAGTCTCTCTCTTTTTTTGTGTGTGTGTTTGTGTGTGGAGGGGGGGTTGCATACACTCTTGTCTGCCACTGGTATGACGTATACAGTATAGAGAAATGGATACTGTACATCCTCAGTTGTTTGCTCTTACGTGCCAAAGTCATTTTTCATACTCTCACAGCTGTTTTTGCTGTAGCTTGCTCCTGCCACTTTGGCATCCTACAGTCTTGTTGGTGAGCTCTGCCAATTCAAAATAATGCATTTAATAGTCCCCTCCCAGTTCAGCTGGCGCAGTGGCTAGAAAACAAGCAAATTATAGTCCACTGCTGTATTTGAAAGCATTAAGGTTTTTTAATTGAGACAATCAAATATAAAACTGCAGAATCTCATTCATTAATTGTTGCCAAATCTTAAATATGAAATCCAAGTGATTAACTGAGCAAGTTTCACTGCTGCTTGTATTAAATTTCCATTATTCCGTGTATTGTTTATGACCTCCGCTGCATCATTTCCCTGCTCATCGTGTATCTGAGTGTTTACACTTAGTGTTTAATGGCTGAGAGTCTCGTAGGTATAGTCTTGCAAGTTGTGTAGAAAACTAAGATCAAGCTTTGAACTTAATTCTTCAAGATTCAAGATAAGAGTTAAAACATATGTTTCTGTGACATATATTTAAAAATGATAATAGTGATTATTTTCATGATTAATCTAGCAATTGTCAAGATTAGGCAGTTAGTCTTTTGGCAGAAAATAGTGAAAAATGCTCATCAAACTTTCCAATAGCCCAAGGTGATGTCTTCAGATTGCTTGTTTTGTCTGCCCAGCTTTTCAAAACCAAAATGTATTCGACTGATTGTTCCAGCTATATAATGTTCAGATGGCAGAACAAAAAATTACAGGAGAAGTTTTGTTATTTGTACATAATTAATGAGAATATTGTAGGATTTTTTTCACTGAAGACATTTTAACATGTCGCAGTAGTAAAAGTAGGTGTGAAAAGTAAAGTGAATGGTGGCAGAATTCCATTTTAGCTGCTTGAATTTCAGGATCCTGGCATTGCTGGTTCTCTGTCACACTGTCATGGCATACTGGGACACTTGAACAGAACAGAGCCATTGTTAATGTTATTAGTAACACATGTGCTAAAGAGTCTGGTGTGAAGAAGGCCAATCATCTAAATGACTGTAGCTTGCAGTATGGGCAGTGTGCATACGGTATGTTGAGGATGCATAAATGAACATTTCTCTAAATTATTAACTCATTATATTATTGGAGAGGAAAGCTCTTGTGCACCGGGGGGGATGTTTACTGTTCCTTGTATTTATGACCATGGGAGTTTGCTCACACCACTTGGCTTGTCTAATAGCCTCCCACCTGGTGTAAACCATCACACTGTGGAGTCCCCGCTCCTCCTTAATGACTGGCCATTTTCTTTCCAGAAGAAGTCCTAATTGCTCTCAACTGCATGCGTGTACATTATGCCAGTGATAGATGGAGTGGGGAGGGGGAGGATGAGGATGGATGAAGGGGGGCATAGTTTGGAGATCTAATAGGGATGTAATATACTGTCTTTCCAACATGGAAAAATGTGTGTGTGTTTGCCATTGGGGGGTGGGGGGGGTGGGGGTGGGGATTTGATCTTCACTCACTCACCTCCCCTCCTTTGCTTGGCATAGCCAGAGCTTTAAAACACCTGCCATTAACTTTCATGGAAACCACAGAGGATTAGGAATGAATAGCAGCAACGTCTTCCAACTATGTGTGCATGTACATGTGTGCTTGCGTTTGTGTCTGCGTGTCACTTTTGCAGGAACTAGCAGAGACAAAGCACCATCTGCACGCAGCAGGCTGTCCTGACTGCCTGTTCCTCTCACTGGGGCAGAGAAGAGGCTTTCTGTGAGCATTGTTATGAAACCGACTCTGCTGCTGCCGCTGCTGCTACGCCGGTTGTTAATGCTGACAGCTAATAATGTCCTCCTGGATGACTGTGCCTTGCTGGAGCCAGAGAGAAGAGACAGAGACTAATGAAGAGAGGCAGGAAGTGAAGGAGCGAGAAAGACAGAAACAGATAGAGAGGGAGATAGTAGTGAGGCGTGCAGCTCTCTCTCTGTCCGAGCTGGTGAAGTTTCCTGGAGAGGATTACACACACGTATGCACACACACACAGAAAGTACAGGCACATGTATTGTGTTTTATTTCCTCTTCTTCTTTTTTTTGTTCCTTCCTTCCTACTCGCTCTCTCCTGTCTCAGCGTCTCAGGAGGGAGGTGGCATGAGAAGGAGGAGGAGGAGGAGGAGGGAGGAAGGGTTCCATTGTGTGTCGGCAGAGCCCCTATTCCAGTCCAGCTGACATAGACTTGTGTCAGGAGGCTCCATCCTGCTGATGTTAGGCAAGTTGTTAAACTGAAAGAGATGTCTAAAGTGCTGAAGTGAGCCCTGGCCAGTGGAGAGATGGCTCTGTTTGTTTGCCATTCTGCTGAGCACCACTTCACAGAGAAAACTTTTCTGCCCGAATTTGCTGACGGAGAGAAGGCAGGGGGAAAAAAACAGTTGGAGTTGGGGTTTTGGGAGTCACTTGTGGGCACACAGAGCTTTGGCCATTGTGGGTCTGTGACATTGACATTTGGACATGGTGAGGGAGAGAAAAGAGTTAAAAGCTTACTTTTTTTCTAGCTGTCTCTTACCACACAAATTGTTTTGCCACTGCTCACAATTCTCAGAGAGAGCAGTCATTGAACCTTCCAACCACATGAATATGCATGATAAGTCCGCTTTTCTTCTCTGCCCCCTGAGCTGTATTTTTTTTTCCACCCAGAGACCTGTCGTGTTGTGTTTGATTGGCCCTGACATTTGAAAAGGTCCTTGAATAAAAAAAAAAAAGTTGTTTATGACAACTGGAGAACTCTCCTTGCAGCAGAGTAAAAATGGCATTTTGAAAGGAGCACAGCTCCTGCATATTTAAATGCTAATGGATCTGTGAATGTGCAGGCTAATAGGATGTTTCAATCTGGAGTAGTGCAGTATGTACACTTTCAGTATGCGGGCACACTGTCTGAGTGCTACTTCTAATAGCTGTGGAAGGTGCATCAGCTCATTTTATTAACTGATTATGTGGAGTCTGAAGGTTTTTTTTTTATTTTTTTTATAAAGGATCACATTCTTTCTTTATGGCAGCAGACAGATTATCTCAACACATAAGCATGAAGAATAGGCTGATATCCAGAAAAAGACCCTGAGGGAAATCTGTTTTTGAAATTCTGGCATCTGTGGTGTATTATCCCAATGGTTATGATGCAGATAAAAGTTTAACAGCTTGTTTTACAAGCTTGCTGATGCTGTGTGGCAGAGTATGGCTGCTAGTCTTAGACAGGGAGCCCCTGGGGTTCTGGCTGGGCAGCCCTGTAGTGAGGCGTCAGGTCCTTGGTTGATTATGAGCTGTTTTGTTAGCAGTAGGCAGCCACAAGTGCCAGGGATCTCCCTGGACTTTGACCTGCTTGTGGAGTATTTGATTTCATAGTACTGCTTGCTCTCTAGGTTTTACATTGTGATGATGTCATTAGATAAGAATTTGCATTGAATTTGAGTTTCACATAGATGTGGTGTGCCCTTAATTGATAGTTAAATGAAACATAGGTTTAGAGAGCAAAGGCCCTCACAGATTTCTTATTCTTATGGTGTCCCAATTGCATGATATGAATCTGGTCACAGCCAGTGAGCAACAGATCCAGCCAGGCACCTTTGCGGAAACTTTGGCAGTCAGTGGTACAGTGGCAACATGCAACAACATGCAAACCTCTGTTTTTGGCAAACTAACCGCTAATGTGCTTGCAAACCAGGAACATGCTAGGGCTAATCAGTCACAATAACTCTAAAAGTGGATGGTGCACCATAGCTAATAACCTCTGATAGCTCTCCAGTTTTCTGTTCCCTCAAGATCAGCCCCGTCAAGGTGGCTTGCCATTGTGATTTTTGCTTGTTGTAAGTTGAACTTGATGTAAAAAATGTTCACAGGTTTACTTTGCCCCCTCGAGCGACACCACTGATTGCATGATGGTTTTTAATGCTGGTGTGATGGAGCCCTTAGGCCATTAGGATAACCCAACCTTTATTTTTCAATGCTGTAAGTTTATCCTTGCAGTTCAGGCTAAAACTGTCTACATACCAAGCTTTCATGCTTCTAACAGCCTCCTTTGCTCGCATAAATACTGGCAGGGGTCCAAACAGGGAAATCTGGCAGATATCCATGAAACCATTTGACTCCTAAACCACACTGTTAAGTGAGAGGCTGCACTTCTCTGCGATTTAAATGAGCAGTGGACATCAGCATGGTCGCTGTTACAGAGCATCAGCGCTCATACTCTCTCACACACACACACACACACACACACACACACACACACACACACACACATGCCCACACAGTGTCACACAAAAGCAGTTGTCTACTTGTTGCTGTATAGAGAGCTAAATAGGGTGAGCTGTCATCCTGCTTCTCATCACTCATCTGTGGTGAAAAGTGGCATATTATCTACTTGTTGCTAGCAGTTATGGAAGTGTTGAAAAACGAGTGGGGGAGCTGAATGATGGAGTCTTATCACCTTAGCTATCTCCATTATGAATATGGATATTACCAATGTTTGGCGAGCCCGAGGCTAATTCTTTGATTCTCCGCCGCTGAGAAGCTCGGTGGGATGGTTGGCTTTTCAACTCGTCAGCTTGTTCGCACAAAGACATATTTGATTTTCGCCCGTATGGAGATGTTTGATTCCTGATCCTGAACAAAAAGGATTTACTGTGGGTTAATGTTTCACTGAGCTCAAGAGAAGCCACAGACTCTCAGTCCCTCCCACTCAGTCCTCTGTGAATACTACCCTCGGGACTCTGTGTGAGGTTAGAAGTAGGTATCCCTGGGGTTTTCAGACATGCTATTTTAAGGCATAATACATGTGTGTGCTGCTTTTTTCCCCAGCATCTTCTTTCTACCACATCTGACATATCAAGCAGAGACATATTTCTTTATAATACATAACATTTAAGGAGCAGAATAAAAGTGCTGTTTTTTGTTTATCTAGCTTCCAACATCTTCTAACCTACAGCCATACTGAACTGTTAAAAAAGCTGCACAACCAAATTTCAATATGAGGAAAGTGAGATGTCCTATTATCCTGTTCAGACATGCAGTCAATGCAGGTTTCCTTTTTTTGTACAATTGATGTACCAAGGAAAATACAGTTTGAATTTCTATTTCTTCATTCCTTATGGCTCCTTTGTTTTTTCTTGTTTTAGTCTTGTCTAGAATGTACCATGAGAAAAGTGTTTTCATTTCACTCTACACAGCAAGATGAAATAATGATAAACTTGAAGAGAAGTTATATGTTTTCTGGTGTTTTCAGCCTCAGGGGAAGTTTGAACTACTGAAACATTTCAAATAACTCACAGAACATAGCTTTTTTGTTCCACTTTTCACCTACTTGGCCGTGTCTTTTCTCCCTTGGATAAACTTCATCCCTGACCTTTCTCTTTTCTCCTTTTTTTTTCTCTACCGCTGAGCTCTCTGTCCCTTATTTTCCTCTGAATATCAGTTGTGCCTCCTAATCCGTCTGTGCCCTTGTCTTATGTCTTTTTTCTTTTTCTTTTTTTTTCTTAGTTTCATCTGTGTGTGCTCTTGCTCACAGGTGGCTGAGGGATGTGCTGGCTCTCCTTTCCTGTCTGTGTTTCTTCTGTTTGCTATCTATTGAATACCAGCTGCTGTCCTTGGTCAGGGAAGCATGCCACTGTAATAAACCTGCCTGATACACACACATATACATAAAAGCAGGAGGAAAACCCACTCATACTTGCACACAGACCTAGACAGATACAAACAAACACACACGCAGTGATAAATTAGCCTTATTATAAGCAAGCTATTAATTCACCAAGGAAGCTGAAAAGAGACTTCCACAAGCACTGTACTCATCAGAGGTGGACTTGGGAGACAAAACCTGCTGTCACTGAAATGAGGTCTTTTCAGGTTGCATTGACACAAAATGTTCTGTGGTTTGCTGCACGCCATCATTACTACAGTCGCTATCTCGCGTCTCATTCTCCATCCTTGAGCCTTTTATGCTGGGCAGAGTTTTTCAGAGCCTCTTCCCTGGAGGCTGGATGCAGCCAGACACCCACCTTGGCTCGAGTTCCCAGCCGACACGACTGTGTTTTTGGGTGTCTGTCTATATGTGTGTGTGTGTGTGTGTATATATATATATGTGTGTGTGTGTGTGTGCGTGGGCAGTAGCGTTCAGTGGTGTTCTCATAACCCAGCTGAGTCTGACAGATGGAATCATTTCACACGCAGACAGAAAGGCAGGATACAGGAAACCTGGGTGTTTAAATAGTCCTGGCGCTGCTGTGGTTGGTATTAATCTAGGTCAGTGGCGTTCAGCTCACAGTGAGTTGGCCTCTGGGGCAAGCTTGGCCTTTACTTAACCCCATTTACTCAGCTACCTTACATTCTACTCACCTTATACATAGTTTGCTGTTGAAGAACCTAACAAGATGTTTACGCTGTGCGGTGTTGGGCAGATTACTGCAGTACCTGGTTCAGCTGGCCTTTTGTAATCGGAGCTCGGGTGGCTCACACCATTGGAGCCCCTGAACCTTTGATAACACACTCCAAGATGTTCAGCTCACAGCCTAGTGCGTGAAAATCGTGGCTGAGCTAGGCTAACCTGACTAGCATACTTTAGCTATCACACTGCCAGTATGGCTTGGACTTTAAAACCTTGAGTACTGAAGTCAGGTAATTTAAAGTTTGCATGAAATGCTTTTCAAGATTCTCCGTGCTGAATCTAGACAACATTTTTTTCAGTCAGAGCTCTTTTTTGGCTGCTTGTGTATGGACTCAGATTAGGCCCGATAAGATTTGAAATTTGAAAAGTGGTGTTCACAAATAATTCCGATGTCTAACCTCACCACTTTACAAAAGTTGATTTAAGATTGATTTGAGCCCATACTTGTGCTAAGACAAACGCTAATGCACTGAGAAGTTTGGCATACTTTGTTAAATGAAAAAAAAAAGAAAAGATTTCTATAGTTACGTTTATATTCCCCAAACCAAGGTACTGAAAAAATTCCATCTTGTTTTAGCTCTGAAACTCAGTTCTAGCATTGGCACCAATAATGAAAAATCTGAAATGTTACCAAGCGTCCTCCAGATGGACCCTGCACTGTTGAATTTATTTCACACATGCCAAGACAAAGACTTCTAATTACCGTAAAAAGCCTTGTAACAAGCCGTTTATTTAGGTCTGGAACAGCACATACACTGTTACGCCTCACATTACATTGCTTGAAATGATTGGCAGCAACATTTACTCAGCCTTTGTGTAAGTTAAAGATTCAAGGTAAAATGCTTTTGTTTAAATAAAGTGCAGTGTTGATCAATAAATAATGCAATCTTGAGACTTTTAAGTTGTTTGTTCATAGTAAGTGTTAAATACCAGCCCATCTTTTAAAGCTAGGGTGTGGTTTAAAGAAGCTGTCTTTCTTATAAGGAAGTGAAAAACAATTTAAAAATCCATTATTTCATTATACAATTAAAAGCTATATCTCTGAATGTAGTTTACATGATTAGTAAATCCATCTGCTGTAGAATCTGTTGTACTTTGTAAAAGATACCAAAATGAATTTTCTTTGTTGAAACGAGTTTATGCGCCAAAGAGGTATGATGTTACAGTAGGTTGATACATTAGGGCTAATTTATGTGGATAAAGGTTGAGGAAGCTCTCTTATAATGATGATTACATTTCTGTTTCATGATTTACCTCCTCTGAAAGTGTGAAACTGAACCAAATCTCATTCAAAATATGAGCATTTGCACTCACATGGTGAACTCATCTCTACAGTTAATTTGCAGTCTAATTGCTTTTACAGTTGTTGCATATGTATCAGGTGCTCAGTGGTTAATAGGTAGGAAAAGACAGATCATCAAGTTCAACAATTAATACAGGCACTTGCCAACCTCAACACTGAAAAATGTACAAGTGTATCTAATTACTACTAAAAACGATTCAAAAGGGATTTCGTGCAAGTTATTAACAATTACGTATTATGTGGAGGCAAAATTTTCCGACATAGAAAAGAAGGTATTTGTATTTGTGGTATGTGTGGTTTCACAAAACCCAGCTTTACTTCTTAGACCCCGAAGCCGTCGTTTTTACAGTCACTCCTCATTAGTCATGCTCCGTGTTTCTCTAAAAATCTTAAATTTACTCCTGAAATAGGACTCTGGCATCTTTCTTCAATCAGCCATTTTTCCCCAGGTTTTTAAGAGATTGGCCTTTTTCCAATGCATTAATTTTTTTCATTAAATTTTTTTTTTTTTGTAAGAATTTGAAGGGCCATCTCCCTGATGCATAATTATTCAATAGCCCTAAAATTTAATTGCTTTTTTGTCATTCGTCTTTGCTCTTTCCTTTGGGTTTCTATCATGTTACAGTTAAATGGTTTTAAATATTTCACTCTGGAGAGGTGTATGGAATCACTGAGAATAAGGTTAGATATTTTGAGTAAATGGAGCTAAATTGTTTAGACTTATAATAACAGACACCTTGACTTTTTTTTGTTTTTTTGCTCTGGCCTTGTGTTAATGAGTTATCTGAGGATAGGAAAAGTGCTAAAGAGCTGAGAGAGACAAGGTGAGATGGTGAAGACACCAGCTAATTACAGTTTTACACCGTCTGTAGACTACAATGTGCCACTGGCAAGACTTTTAACTTGTGAATATAAATTGATACACACATGATCTTTTCTTTGTCCTGCCTGAGATGTAGTTTGAAGTTGTGGCACCAACCACAGAGGCTGTGCTCCCTTCTGATGCAATGAGTGCTCAGTGGAATTCCTGGTTAGAGGTCAGGTCAGAGCAGGAATGATGGCATTGCTAAGATACGGATGCTGGCATGTTGTATAGATTGCATTTACACCTACCTAAGATATGAACACAATCCGAGTCAGGAACTTCCAAAATATGTAAAATATATAAAACACAAGCACAGCAAACTCTTTTTAATTCTGATCCAATTGATTGTTACCATAAATTATTGTCACCTCATGTCAATTAACCAACCTAGTGTATATCCTACTTAGCAGTGAGCGTTGTAAGGTGTCTGTAATTTGCATTCATTATCACGTCTAGCACTCATCAGGAAGATTGGTCTCATCTATCACCTCCAGGGAGACCTTGAAAAGAAATTGGTCCAATTGTATTAAGTGTATTGTTCATATATGTAAGATTAGTTTGTACAGTACTGAGCTTTGATCCTCAGAGAAGAAGGTCTGAGGTCAGTTTTGTCATATTGAATGTCAACAGGAAAGTGGAAAAGGCAGATTTATTACCACAATAAAAGCATTGCAGACACAGCCTTTTACCTGTCAGCTTAAGTGCCACTGGTTTTGGTGTGATTGCTTGTGCATGTATACCGTGAGTTGAGATGAGTAAATACTATATGTGTTCAGTATCTAGTCTGTCAGGTAGAGGAAAAAAATACCAGGATAATATTTAGAGACATGTTTACAGTGTTTTTTTATTTAATTCAAACGTGGACTCTGTATTGTTCTAAGTCTTCAGTGGTCTGTGTTGTGTAGTGGTGTTGTGAAAAAAATAAATTGCCAATTATCCTAGTGGAGATTTTATGCCAGACTTTGTTTTAGTTCATTAGATGTAAGGAGCTGGAGAGAGGAGGAATGCAGGCCACGCCGAAAGCCCTCAATGGGTTAGGCTAACAGGCTGCCGTGCACAATAATGTCACCATTATGCGTTTCCAGGGTGACTTAAACGAATAGGCATTATTACAAAATTGTGCATTAGCCCAAGTCAGCAGTTAGTACTGCTGCAGTCTCATTTCATTTAGAGGAGAGGAGAGAAAGATGGAGAGAATGTGAGGAGGAGGAGGGGGGGGGGGGGGGGGGGGGGGAGGGGGGGGTGGGGAAAACAGTTTCGGAGAAAAGGCGATGTAAAGGAGGAATGGGGAATGAAAAGGACGCTGTCTGCCAGAGGCTGACAGGACATGCCAAAGGAGGTGAAAGGATACATGGAGAGGCACAGATGGACTGACAGACTTGGGGGATCTTGATGATGATGGAGAGGTAGAAAGAGGAGAGCTGTAATTGTCAGTAACTGGTGTATTTAGACAAGGAGGGCTGGAGGAAGAAAGGGGCTGGCAGGGTAGGAGGAAGGTGTAAATCAGCGGCCTGAGTGACAGCTTTACGTGCCCCTCAGAGCCCCAACTATCAGATTAATGAGAGAAGAGAAACCTTAACCACCTTCTCTTCTCTGCTGCTTCTTTTTCTGCTGTCTTGCACTTTCGGGGACATAAATCATAGACTCTTAAGCAGTCACTTTAGGTAGCTGCGACACAATTCTTCCTTAAAATGTTGACTGTAAGGTCTCCCTATTCAGTGACGTGCTGCACTAATGAGATTTCACTGCAGCTAGTGTCCATCGAAATAGCATCTAGTCCTGGTTTCTAAACCACATTCATTCCAACTGTTAAAGGAATAAGTCAACATTATGGGAAATATGCTTATTCACTTTCTTGCCAAGAGTTAGATGAGAAGATCAATACCACTGTTATGTCTGTGTGGTAAATACAAAGCTAGAGTAAGAAGCCTGCTAGCTTAGCTTAGCATAGAAACTGGAAACGGAAAAACACCTAGCCTGGCTAATGATGTGTGAAGTGCATGGCTATCACATGTAGAGACAAGGCTGCTCTTAAAAAAGAGCACTATTTCCAGTTTGTGTAAAGGGCACCAGGTTTCCCTTCAGCTTGATTCTTTGACTACAGATGCATTCTTGTGTAGCTCTGTCCCTTTTGTGTGCATGTGGGCCGGTGGTCATCAAGTTCACATAGTTAAACTAGTTCACTGAGGTCAAGGACTGGAAGCTTGGCTGATGGTCTAAAAAAAGAAAGCGCGAGATGTCCTTTTTTCAAGATGAAAACTCCCCCTTGTAGTTGACGCCTGCATAGATATTTCAGTCAAACACGTCTTATGACAAAGTTAAAGCTGGAGCTTTACTTCATTCTGTGCTTTTTCACCTTTAACCAAACCCACAGGTTTCTTAATCTGGAGAGAGTGCTCCTCTGAGATATGGCTTTAGTCAGAAAAAGATCTCTCTCTTTCACTTTCTCTTCCCTCACTCTGCGCTATTACCAACCTAAACAAGATCTCCTGGGCTGCCTGGCTTTTTATGTACTTTTCTTCACAAAAGGAGTAGAAAAGAATGAGTGCGAGTGAAAGAGATCTAAGATAAAGGGCTGAAATAGATATGTTTCTGAAAGTGTAAAACTGGCTTGCTCTGCTTGTGAAATTTCTTGACGTGCAGGGTGTCAGATGGAGAAGCACTCTGATGCAACAGCTGCAACAATGCAGTGTAATGTCTGGTTTGACACACAATTTTTTTTTTTTTTTTTTTTTTACAGCATTTTGATGAAAATTTTACTTCTGTTTGTGCCGCCTGTGAGACACAGTAGAGAAGCTGTGGGAGCACATCTGTGGTGAACATCTGCCACAATTCACAAGTGTGACAAAGCTCTTATATCTGAACACCACTCAACTCTGCTCCACTTATTTGTCCACTGTTAAAGTACATAAAAAGAGCTTTATTTTTGAGATCTGTCATCTGAGTGGCATTTAAATTATCTGTTGAAATTAACACCGAAGTCAAGGCTTCACAGGGAAACTTCACGCTTTTGTAGACCAAACATGCAACTGCGCGGAAATAGAATTTCTAGAAAGTTTAAAAGGCTTTATTACTCAGAAATCCTGCAATATGATGTCAGTAACTGTCACACATTTCTTTTTAGTGGCTAGCAGTGCATGTTATCGGTAGGGAAAATGTTTGGGTGGCAGTTTTAATCGTCACTGGGGAGCTAAGCTTTCCATCTAACTGCTGGTTAAGAGACTGCTATTATTTTGCTGTTGATTTTTGATCACTTCCTGCATTCCACAAAAATGTACTATATTACATCAGTGGCGCTGCAGCTAATGATTATTTAAATTCTTGATTAATCTGCTGATTATTTAATGATTGATTCCTATTTTTTAGTCCGTTAAAAGTTTCAGAATCCTCAAATTGGAGAAGCTGGAACCAATATATATTTGACATTTGTCATGGAATAACTCGACGATTACCTGATTATTAAAATAGTTTCAGATGGATTTAAAGATTATTTGACAAATCATTTCATTTCTAGATATCAGAAGTCAATTTGAGCAAATCAGAGAAGCCATGATAAGTTATACTCTCAAAAAAAGAACATGCAGAAACTTGCTTAAGTAACACAGATGCACAAAAAAAGCTCATGTTAAAACTGATGAAACTATAGTGCCTTAGTATAGATACACAGTATATATACCTTGAAAATGGTTTCACTCAGGAATTATGGTATGCTGCAGGTCACAGTCACAGTGCAGAGTCCAACAGTGCATGAAATGCATCCAAGTAGAAAGGCAAGATGTGATTACAACGTAACATTTGCAGATTGGCTATACTGCAGAAATGGGGCATACAGATGTCTTTGTCATAAATCATACTATAGCTCATAAAAGTCTGAATTCTTTTTATTGTTAAAACACATTTTTCTCAGCCCACAAAGACAAAATCTTGGTACAACAAAGACAAAAAAATCCTCTATTACTGAGAATGTTGTGAGGTTTGCATCACTCGTCAAATCTGACAACAGTTACTTTGGTCACTATCCGACTTGGTAATATTCACAGACTTGTCAGAGAACCTGTGAACATGACTACCCGGCCACAAGTAGCACACTGCTGTGTGTGTGTTTGTGTGTGTGTGTGTGTGTGTGTGTTGAGCAGAGCACCTGCCCTCTCTACGCCGAGCCAGACAATCCCTGGAGTTGTGTATTTCTGTCGTTTGCATGTCTGTGTATGTGTGACTGACTTTCTCCTCTGTTTCTCCTCCTCTCCTCCAGCACAGAGTACGTATTTTCTCTCAGGTCAATCCCCTTATTGTTAAGTTACATAACAGCACTTAGTCAAGTAACAATCCAGCAGCGATGGTGCTAAGGGGCGCAGGATAACTGTACTTCCTCTCTGGCACTCCACTGGTGGAGAGCTCTGCTCGAAGTTGTTGTTGACTTTTCAACCCGCTTAGTGGAGTCGAGTTTTTTTTTTCCCCCCTGGAAATGGAGTGGATCTCCTTCTTTACATGAGTCAGATCTCTGGAATTAATTTATGGAAATGAAGTCATGTACACCGCAGCTTTGGGTTTTTGGTTTAAAAAAAAAAAAAAAAAAAGTAGCTCTCAAACTGCTGAGGAGGCCCTTCCACTGAGCCGACGGGGTTTGCCATCCCATCACTTGAGACCACCAGCGAGAAGTGATGAAATGTCGTGTTTGAAACGATTCCAGGTGTAGATGATAGTTATCATTCTGAGTTAGGTACATGTTCTGAGTTATATCTAATATATGTGATAAATAGTACAACTGATACTTAATTGAGGTTCTTTTTTTTAATCACAAATGTATTTTTTAAGTAACAAGTTGAGGGATATTTCTATTAATATAATCGATCAGGTCAAAATCATCATCCTGAAATTAACACTATGTGTCATAACGAGTCAAATCAAATATGCACTGGAATTAATTGTGTTCCTCTTTTATGAATTGCATCGTTATAGAATAATAACTCCACAATAACTCCTTAATTTGGACAACAGAACATTTTATGAACCTATCATCACAATACACTTTGGCTAAGTGTTGGTATAATGGTAAATCTTTATGTTGAATAATTTCCTAGCCTCACCTTATCATCTAATGCAAGTGATTGCTTTATATTAAAACCACTTAAGTCAACTCATCTTAGACACAGTTTCTACAAAAACCAATGACTTAACAGAGCTATTGTGATAGTATCATTTTGTCCTCATTCTCATTGTATAACCACCACATGTTATTTAACAGTGTGATCTTAAGGAATTGTTTAGCAGGCACCTGGCTGGTGCAGCCTGTATTACAGTTTGTCCGCTGAGGCAGTCGTCAGTGAAGTGAAGTCTATATCAGGAGA
Organism: Lates japonicus; assembly: GCA_033238685.1. NCBI lineage: Eukaryota > Metazoa > Chordata > Actinopteri > Centropomidae > Lates > Lates japonicus. The sequence goes on along the minus strand of BRZM01000065.1, from coordinate 2,473,260 downwards.
GTTTATAATGACTAAATGGCCTGATGCACTCATGACCTGTAGTGTTGCTGCTCTGCCGCACAGAGTCAGAGATGCCCATGCACGTCTCCTCCAGTCTATTCATAGCCAAGGCGGTATGACTCCCCCGCCTCTGACTGACTGTTTCCTGCTTTCCCTCTTGCTCAATTACTTCTCCTCTGACTCCCACATGTGGGTCTTCAGCTCTTTGGCAGGAAGGCTTACCTTGTGGAGGAGGGAAGCTGTAGCACAGCTGACTGGTGTAGCAAGCTGCAGTGTTCTCAGTTAAAGATAAAAAAAAACAAAAACATGCAGTGTGTTTGCCATGTCAGAGAAAGACAGGAGCTCATAGTGTGTTGAACGCAGGGGTACGGTAATGTTTCTTTTAAAATCACTTATTCGTAGCTGCAGTGCACCCACCACCCCCCACCCCACACCCCCCGTTCCTGCAGCTGGGAAAAATGCCCCAACAGCTGGCCAAATAAAAATGCTGTGCATCAATTCATCATTCAGCACTGTCTTCCACCCCAGCAGAACATAACGGTTATAATTGCACTTTACAGCGCAAATATCAATACATCATCATATAAATAGTCAAGTGAGAGCCATTCTCAAAGTGCAGCACTCTAGGATTGGGCCCAGAGGCCATCATGGAAAGAAACAGAGGTGGGGTTATAAATGCGAAAGCGCTGAAAGAGATACAGTTAAAATGTAGGCGGAGGATGGTGTCACACTGTACTCATCCTGTTAGATGATGTTTTTCTAGTACTTTCCTCTCCCTCCCACCAACCCCCTTTTATGTCTTTATTCTGCTGATACAACCTCCTCCCGTCTGCTGACTAACTGACGCACATTCTTTGTATGACTCCTTTCCCTTGAAAGTGTGTGTGTGTGTGTGTGTGTGTGTGTGTGTGTGTGTGTGTGTGTGTATATGACCTACATTTCTATACATCATCTCTTGTGTGTCTTGCCTCTGTGTGTGTGTGTGTGTGTGTGTGTGTGTGTGTGTGTGTGTGTGTGTGTGTGTGTGTGTGTGTGTGTGTGTGTGTGTGTATGTATTCATATACCCTCCTCTGTCTATCTCTGCCTGTCTCTGTTCCTCCCCCAAAAAAACTGTGCCGTGTCCCTCAGGCTTCTGCAGGAACCAGTTAGAAGATAGCTCTTTAGAGGGCCATCATTCACTGAACATAAACGATTGGTGAAAACGCCTCATTTACTCACTCACTCTGTGTTTGTCTGCTTTTGCTGTGCTTGGGCTCAGGCTGCAGAAGTGACATTCCTTCATTAAATTCAAATAAATGGTGCTCTCTGAGATGAGGCTCCCTCTAGTGGAGAGTGGATCCCCGCAAGGCAAAAGTCACATTTTGCAAGGCAAACTCAGTGACTCTGCTGAGGTTTTGAGACGGAAACAACTGTGCGTGACTGCTGTCAGGTGATAATTCTTTGACTTCTTGTGATGCACTTTCGGGAGATCTTGACTCTCTCTTCGTCTGATTATATCAGATTATCATGATGTTAAATCGTGCAACAGTGACAAAAAGTTATCTAACTTTCTCAGTTTCTGAATCAGGATGAAGTTAAAAAGACGTTAAAGCCACAAGTCTACCACATGACAAAAACAGCTGCAGCTTTATCAGAAGCTTTAAAGTTAGATTAAAGATTTAGCAAAAAAATACCTCTGCATTTTATTGGTTTTTGTATTTGATGGACTTCCTTTTTTCTTAAAAATCGCATTACGTACACCTCTGCACATGTGTCATGTCCCGTTTCTTGAACATTGTTGTAAGTCGCTGCATACAGTGTGTTTTAAATGTGACCTGCCAAGGGCCTGCGTCAACTTCAAGATACTATGAGTACAATACACCATATGGCAGGAATTATGTTTTTTTGCCTGGCCCCTCATGACTCAGTCAACTAATTATTCAGTGAAAAATAGATGATACCATATAATTGAAAAAATGGGAATGAAAATCCATCAAAATTAAGCTGTGAAATTTTAACCTGTTGAAGGTAAAGGATAGATAATGTCGTATATACTGATTATGTGTTGCTACCAGACTGTTTGTCAAAAAGAATCTTTGTCCCTGCTGTCTTGAATTTCAGGTACAAGACATCATCTAGCTAAACTTGCAGAGGATTGGAGACTTTGAGGAGGAGCGGTGGATCGAAAATCAAGAGAGGAGAGAGCGTTTCAAGCTGTGACAGGATGGCTCTGGTCGACAAACATAAAGTGAAACGCCAGCGGCTGGACAGGATCTGTGAGGGTGAGACAGACTCCGTTACCCCTCTCTTTCTTTCCCCTCTGTGTGCTTTTTTTAATGTACATGTGGATTTGTGAAGCTGGCAACACGTGGGGAGCTCGTGTCTTTCTGTGTGTACACATGTAACTCTGAGTGTGTTTGTATTAATTCCACAGGTTTATATTGTAGACATAAAAAAAGATTCCCTCCGCTGTTATATGGAAATGAAGTTTCCACCAGTATTTAAGCTTTTCAGCCCGCTGCTACAAATTCAGTGAAAAGCCAGTGGGATCGTTTGCATAAGTGTGTTTGTGTGTGTCAAAAAGGAGCCTTGGGACCAGCCGAGGCTCCAAACTTTGGCTTTGAAGGCTGTCGGGGAGAGAGAAAGCGTGTGTGTGTGTGTATGTGAGTGTGGTGTAGAGGAGGTTGGGTTGATGGCTGAATGAGACTTGAGTTCGATGTTTCCAGATTGCTGGAGAGATGAAATAGGGAGTTTGTAATAAAGTGAAGCACTCCTCAGAGTCCTGGGTAGGGGGTGGTGGGATTGATTTGCGTGCAGATGTGCATTTATATGTGTGTGTGTGTGTGCTTATGAAAGAGAGCAAGACAAAGCAAGAGATTTTCCTTTTGTTTTTGCTTATTTATTCTTTACTTAACCACCAACTGGAGCCACTGATTCTCTGAATGTTTGTTTAGTGTGTGTATGTGTGTCCGCACACATACTCACCCCATGCTCATGCACCAACAATTCTTACAATATGGGTAGTTGTCTGAAATGAGGTATAGCAGCCAGCTCATTGCAATTTCTCATGGAGGGTTTCCTTCATTTGTCTTTGTGAAAAAGTAAAACGTGTTCCTAGCGTACTAGCTAGTTAAATGACTTTGTTAGAATTCGGCTCTTGTGGCATTTCACATCGTCATATACGGCACATATTGTAAAGGAGTCATTATGCTTCAAACAAAGTACTTTTCAGATGGTCAGACAGTGTCTGAAACCTTCTCCCTCCACAACTTTCAATCGTCCTAATTTCTGAAACGGACAATATGACAAGCACCAAGTGACCATTTCTGAGTTGAAACAGGATGTAGGGATTGAATTTCTTTTTGAAATATTATCCGCCCCACTACTTTTGTCGGGTTTTTTTTGTGTGTACACACGAGTGCAACACCATGAATGCCTTCAAAGAGAAAAGTGTGTGCCATTATCCCCGTTATAACATCTCACCTTGTCTCTGGCTGCAGGCTTTTCATCCTGCGCGGCAGTTCAGAACTGCCATAAACATTTCAGACTGCCTTTGGACATCGTCGGACGACACCTTGTATAAACTAGTTTGATTCAAGCATAGCCCTGGCCCTGTACCCCCCTCCTTCCTTGTCCATAATATCTACCCAGACTCTCTTCTAATGTGGACTTTCCAACCGCTATCTAAAAAAAATGTTTACACTGTTTTGCCCTCCATCACTTGACTGGCCTCAGTCTGTCAAAATGCAAACGGTTAGCCTGCGACAGTCTCAGGCTCATGGATAATGCTGTTATATATGTATAAAATGCAAAATAATCAGTCACATTCAATAAATTCACTTCAGTCTCCTTACTCGTATAAAGGGAACATAAATGTTCCAGTTTCACTTCAGCTCTGTGTAAGTGAAACCATCGGATTTTCTGAGCAATATTGAGTGACTCCACATTAAAACTCTCAAGTATCAGGTATCTATTTGTCCCTTTCTGAGGAAAATCCCATTGAGATTGAGAAACAAAATATAATAGATTCCTAAATGAAGCAGTGATGCTGTCTGTTTCCACCCTCAGAATGAGAGCCACATGTGGCATCTTAAACCTCTCCAAACCACCAACCCTGGAAACACTTTCTCTCTCTCTCTCTCTTTTTTTTAAACACAAAAGAATGACTGTGTACTCTCTAAGGAGGCAATATGATAAACATCATATAACAATATTTTCTGATTTGCACCATTTGTTCCACAGACATCTTCAGCCATGTCCATGTTTCCTCTGCTTATCAACAATGAAGTCATTCTACCAAAGAAGAGTGGGGATTTTTTTTTTTTCCCTGGTGCAGTTAGTCACCACAGCTGCTCTTAAAAAATGTGTCAAAGAGGGTGATTCATATCGAGGAAGTTAAAAGATCAGAGGTTGGTGAATCACGCCGTTTTCATGGTAGCGTTAAATCTGTTCAACCATATAAAAAGGGTATTTCAAAACCAGAGGCATGGGGTGTTCTGCACCATAATGTCAAAGCCACCCACTATTATCTATAAACAGAGTGTTGGGACTGAGGCGTGAAATAGAAATCAAAGTTCATATTATGTGTATTGACAAAAACAAGAACGTTATGGAGCGATTGTGATTGCGTCGGCGTCGTGGGTCGCACTCGGCGAGACGGCGAGAGAAGCCTCCCTAATCTCCATTTATCTTCTGAGGGTAACTGTGTCAATCCAATACTTGTTTCACAGCGGAGTGCATTGATTACATCTTTACTCATTGTGATGAGTGGCTAACTGAGCCGTGCCTGTGGCCCTAAATCGAATTCGAAATGGCTGATCAAGTGTGGCTGTTTACTCACATCAAAAGTCGTCACAGTGCTGGAATGTAGATTTTACCGGAACGGTGGATGTTTTACCATTGAGGATATCTCATGTGATTCACTGTCCTTCGCTTTCATGTTGGATTTTTGTGGTTTTCAAATCAGACACGCACGGTCACAACTAGGGCTGCAACTCTTTTCTGTTATTTTTTTGTTTAACTAATAATCAGAAACATGCTCATGCCAATTTCCTAGAACCCAAGGTGACTTCCTTACAGTCTGTATTTTGTCTGACCAACATTCAAAAACCCAAAGATATTCAAATTACAAATGATACTAAACTGGAAGAAGCAGCGGATCATCACATTTGAGAAGCTGGAAACAGAGGATGTTTGGCTTTTATCTTGATTCATTACTTTTGACAGTTATCAATCAATCAAATATGGGGGTTTTCCTCAGGAAATAGCTTTATCTGAGCTGGTAGATCGTGCAGATCTGAACGCATCGTGTCTTGTGATCACTTTTGTTAGTGGAGGACAACTTAAACAATACCCACTCTCATTAGATAAACTGTATTTGCTGGGTAAAATTGCACCTCTGCCCTTTTCCCCTGAGGGTTGTTGTTTTACTTTATAACAGTGACTTTATACAGTCAATCGTTGCTGTCATTTTTGAAGCAGAGATGCCAAACATTTGCTGGTTCCAGTTTCGCAGATGTGAGGATTTGATGCATTTCTTAGGTAATAATTAACTGAATATGTTTTGGTTTTGGACTGTTGGCTGAATAAACACGTTTAATATATAACCATGGGCTCTTATCCATCAATTTGTCTGCAAGACAGTCAGTTAGTTAATTTAGAAAAATATTGTGGAAAACTAATTGATCAATCATCGAATTGTTTTTGACACTTGTCAAATCACAGAAGGATTTTGTTTGCTTTTTTAAATCCATCAGTAAAGTCAGTTTTAATGGATTACACAAATTACTCCATTTATTTCTCCATTAAGCCTAACAGCATTGTTTAGTTTAGATATCAGCTTTCAAAAATGTATATGGTGCAACTGTTCCTTCTGTTGTGGGTTTGCTTAAGTGCCAGGAGGAGTGTAACTGCAATAAGGGAACTGTGGCAAACATCTGTTGTGAGCATCAGTTCCCATACTCCCTCTCTCATTCCCCCCTTTTTTTTCTCTCTCTCACTCCCTGACACTCTCTCCCTGCGTCTCCTTCTGTCCGCTCCATCTGTGTACCCAGCATGCATTGGCTTGGGCAGCATCGCGAGTCGTTTTGCCACCGCCGTTTAGCAAGAGCTAGCTGACTGATCCGGGCAGAGATGGGATGCGAGAGGCGTTGCGACGTGAACTAGGTCGCAGCGACAGCATGTTCCTGAATGTTGATTTACAAGTCGTGAATCTGTGCTTGGACGCAAACACCACAAGGTGGGGTAGTGGAATTTGTCATGGTGATTCCAAGTGTTTTTAGTTGTCGGTTAAATAAACATGTTAGTGCTCGATAATGCCTCTTGGTTTGTCATGTGTACAACAGGAGGAAATGTTTAAACAGTGAACAGTAAATAATGTGGCCAGTCAGGCTAAAATACCATAAAATTTAGCCTGTGAATTATTCATGCGAGCTTTTTCATAACAAAACGCCTCATATTAAACAGAGAGGACAACCAGGAGCAAAAGAGGGTGTCTGATGCTCATCCTCCCCCTGCAGGTGGGGTGGGGGGGATGACTGAGACTCAGGGCTCTGCTACATCCACCTCCGTGCTTTCACTCCCCCCTCATCCTCCCCACGCTCTGGCATCCAGCTCTCGTATGAGGTCATCCGAGCCAGTATCTGGGTCTGACCCACCACCCCCTCGGCCCACCCCCACCCTGCACCCCACCCCACCTCGGGCTTGTTCCAGGCTCCCCTCTGAAACCCATTGTACTATAAACTGTGGAGAGGCATGAGCAGAGGCGTACATAAATGTAGAAAATTTATTTTGGAAATTCTCTATAATCCACTTGCAGCAAACTGGCATGTGTGATTGTGTTATTATTAAGAAATTGACTGCCTCTTGAATACCTAATTTTCAATGTTGGTGCTCCTTATATCTACCTCTGCATTTGCCTTTGTTGAAGCTGGCATATAGCAGTGGTTGAAAGATTCCAAGAAATAGAGTTTCCTCAATATCTCATTTCAATTGACTCCTCAAACCTCTGATATAAACTTTTCTGGATCGTACTAGGCGGATGAAAGATCTCATTGAGGATGTGTAGGGTGACGGGATGCACCCCTAAGGTGGTTAGCAAACCAAAGGATCTCCACTGCCCACCAAAGCTGACTGGAGGTGTTCTGGAAGCATGGGCTTTTTGCCTGTGTGAAGAAAGCTGCCTTTTCGCATATGGAAAAAAAGCCGCTTATCATTCTAAATGCTCCAGTGATATATGATTATCATTTAGATAAAATGCTAAGCATATTTGCCATCAACCTCCATTTCTGATCCATTTAGTCCCTATGGAATGCTTTCAGGACAAATAATCCTGGAATCACACTCAGCTAGCCATAGACCCTGCGCCTCTGCTCAAAAATTCCTTCTGGTCATTGTTTCCAATTCATTTTCTACTTACGCTCATGCATAAGTCAATGTGTTTAACTTGTTCAAATCCTTTTATGAAATCATGACATATCCCCTAAAGAGACAATTGTTTTCTGTTTCTGTTGCAGTGCAGTATTCGCACGAGTTGGTCACGTTCTATTCATGTATGCACATCAGATAGGGCTGAGGCTTTTAGCGGTTTGCGTGTGTGTGAATGAAGGGACATTAGCGAGCACAGCGGCCTTCTGTCTCTGCCGTCAAACCTGACCGAACAAGGCAGGAAAAAAGAGCGGATGGGGTTCAGGACTGTTATGTACTTTATGTGTGTTTGTGTGTATGTGTGTGTGAGTGTGCAGTGGGTGGATAGATGGATGGTGTGATCGCCGATGGGCGTTCAAATGGAAGCATTGCATACTGGAGCACAATGTTTGATACAACATGCAAATATTAACCCTGGTTAAAACATACCACCAGTACCTTGCTCTTCTCATTCCCTCGGGGACCTGCTATCTTGGCTACAGTAACTGTGTGGGAAGCGGGGTTGAGGCACTGGTGACAAGTGTAGAGTGTTAAGCAATTTTGACATGCTGACAGTTTCATCTAAATCCATTACATTACCACCATGTCTGACTTGCCACCTGGTGTAATACTGGAAGAATTTCTGTCCTGCAATATATATATATAATATGTACACACACAGTATACTAGGCTGTAGAGACTAGGTTGCCTGAAATCTATTAGCCGGAAAAAGAACTCCCTACATTTCACTAATTTACATCATGGGTCCATTTCTCTAGTTTTTCTGTATACTTCCAGTGTTTTGGTACCTCTATAAGTCTTATTCAATGTAAAATTCCTTACCTGACTTCTACTGGTGGTATTATAAACTATTCTAAATCACAACATCCTAAATCCTCTGTTACAGTGAATCTAGTGTTGTGTGCACAGTCTGGCAAATATAGCAAATGGAGGGAACATTAGAATTTGAAAAGTCAAACACTGTTTAGTTGAGACAAACAGAACTCTACGAGTTACACCTGTCTAAGACATGATCTACCAAACCCTGAGTACACACCTCTGCCCCGTCTCTCTGTTTGGGGTTGACTTTATGGGGATGTGCGATCTGCTCCCTCTGAGGCAGTCTCTCGAGAGCCGGGCCGAAGAGGTAATGATGCGGTAGGGGTTGGGAAAAAAGCCAGGGCTCATATACAGCCTAGGCTGCCATGATCTGTGTCGTGCCGATATTTATGTTCAGGCTGCTCTGTGCTTCTCTTAAAAAGCCTGTGCTTTCGCTTTTAAATGATTCTCACACATAAAATCTTTTACAAATTAATAATAGTTTCTCCTTTGACATCGAAAGCCGTTTCTTTATAGTATATAAAACAGGTGGGGTCAGATTTTATTCCTGATGTTTATGCGATATAATGTACAGCTCTATAAGTAATCTACAGAAGGTAGTAGGACATCACCCTCAGTTGGACTGTCACTGTCCAATAGAATCAAAACAAGGTCAAAAACTTAGCTTTGCTGGGCTTTGAGTTTTACACTCTTTTCTGTGTATCTATACACAGGTGTCTAACGCCCTTCTGTTTGCCTTTTATTCTAAACCTCCTTGCATACCTGTTCAAAATATTATTTTTGCGATACAAATCTTTTTTCGTGTACAAACTTGGTTCTTTAGTTTATTTCACAGGTTTAAACAGATTTCTAACTTCCTGACAAATATACTGATTCAAAATCTTTTTGTATAATTTGAGCATATAAACTCAGAATAAATAATAATAATAATAAAAAAAAAAAAAAGATCTTCGATGAACATTTTCATACTTGGAAACTGACTGTTAAACTTGACTTTGTTAAAAATAAATAAATAAAAAGCAATCTGTTTAATAAAATCTTAATGAGCTTCAAAATTCTTTTCATCAACTCTCAGCTTTGATTTAATAATTCATCTTTACAGTCGGTTTAGATCCATAACGGCTCAGCTCTGCACTCTTCTCCTTCCATTTAATTTCCTTTTGCATCATGTGACTATTATTCTCTGACCTTTTAAAAAAAAAGTTTCGTCATCTGCACAGTGGTTTGGAGCCGCTGTATGTGGCTTTCTATCTCTTAGGCAAACAGCAGACCTCTCTGCTCCTCTCTGATCTGCTGAACATTTTACATCGTGATTAAACAAGATATTAGTGTGATGGACATGCCTGCGGTTTTCTATGAGATACTCAGACTTTTCTCAGCCATTGTTAATAGAGACTTTCCTGTAGCCCTAAAATATGTATTACTACCACACTTTATGGTTGGATCTGAGATTCGATTTGGATGAAATAGACCTTTCTCACCTTCGGCTTTGTTGATATGTGGGGATCTCTCAGGAAGGATCAGGTTTCGGCTACAGCATAGTATGATGCATGCAACTGGTGGTGGGTACACCTTCTTGTGCCCTGCCACCTAATCCTTGTATTAAACAAAAGGTATTGGCGTGTACCGCTAATCACATCTTTATGTTTGGCTCATGGCGGGGAGCTTGTATATAATTCTGGTAGATAGGTTTGCACTTACTACAGCACTTATTTGTTGCTAATCTTGGATGACTCCTGTTGTTGCTGATGTTTTACCTGAGCCGCGGGTGGTGCGGATTAACTGCTGTTACAAAGAACCTCCCACTCTTGCTCCACCGGGTACGCCTGCCTCCCCATGATGTTTTTCTTTTTACTTTGAAAGGCGGCGTCAGATTATGGAGCCTCCTAGAAGGGTAGAGGGCTTTGGAAAAGGGGAGTTGAAATTTGCAGTAAGCAAGTAGATACATATTTAATTTATAAGTCTAAAAGTCTGATGAAACAATGCACAGAAATTCTAACTTTCTGAACAAGTGATGCATTTCATCTTTGCCTACTCTGTAAAGGATCAAGTGGATCACTGATTGAAATAACAGTCGCTGGGAGATTGAATTGGACAAACATTGCAGGTGGACTTCATTCTGCATTCTGCAATCCTCGTGCAATCCAGTGCGTTGTAATTTTCAGTGTCCTCCGGTTAACTTTCAAACAGCAGGTCTGAGTGATCTCAAATCGAGGAGAGTGGGGCAGTGACAGTGAGTGCCACGGAGGCATCAAGGACGTTCCAGAGTAAGTTGGGCAGGCAGTTACGTGGTGGCTCTGCCGCAAGCATGGGCCCCCAGAGGATTAGTGTCCAATCAGAGTGGATTTGATGTTTACTGACAGCACATGGGACTTAGCTGAGAGAATATTTCATTTGTATTCAATGAAGCGGTGCGCCTTGCCTGGCCCGGCCTCCCCTCCCCTGCGCTGTGAATCTGGTAAACTACAAAACTGAGACCTGTTGAGGACAGCGCATCATCAACAACCTCAGGTAGGTGACTCTGCAGGAGGGAGTCAGGAGGGGTTTGGGGGTGGACTCTTAATCATCGGCATCATCATCGCCATCATCATCATCATCATCACCAGATACACTTGTATCTGGTTCACATGACGTCACAGTGGGAAGTGGAATTAAACAGGCTTTATTTAGATGTAATCCCTCAGAGCAATCGGCAGAGCGAGTAAAATGTCCAAGAGAGGAGAGAGATAAACCCCATTGGATTAGTACAAGCCCCTGCCCATCCCAACCTATAACCCAACCTATCCCCTCTTTCTGTGTTTTTTTTTCTTTCTTTCTTTTTTTTTTTTTTTTGAACGTTTGGCATCTCAACCATTCATCCTGTTACAGTGTCTTCCATGGAGTAGCTGCTCTACCTCTGCAGTGTGCTGTGTTTGTGTGGTTTTGTGTGTGGTGTCCTCTTTCCTCGTGCACAACAAGCCAGCATGACCAGAGATTAATTATTCACGGACTGCCAGCCAAAGAGGGAGAGAGTCACCTGATACCACGGACTTGCAATATTACAACCTGATATCAGGTGTAGTGGTAGCTGCTTCATCTTCTTTTCTGCTTGTTCTCCTTCTACCTCTCTCCGTTCCATTTTGTGACGCTACAGTACTTGAAGATTTGAAAGAGAACTTTCATATACACTACTACAAGCTGAATATTTTTTCGGTTTTGCGTTTTTTTCCCCTCCGTTAAGGCTTTCTCAGTTTTCTCCTTTTTTTGCCAATGCTTGTCACTAACAAACAGTTGGGTCTTGGTCGCTCCCACAGTTGGGACACATTAGGGGGGAATGAGGGTCAGTGGGACAGGGCTGAGAGCGTCTACGAGCAGCAGGGAAGAGTAGCAGGCCGGCGGAGCTCCCTGTCATACGGAGAGGGAGGAGGGTGGTACGAGCCTCCACCAGGGGTGCGTCCTCCTGACCTGGATTTGAAACGCGACCTGTATTCCTACCAAGACACTCTCTACGGACAGGTTTACGCTGATCGACACGACCTGCGGGGGCTGAGGAAGGGCTCTGTGCCGGATCTGAACCACTACGAGCGAGCGCCCATGGCTCACAGAGGATCCATCCCGCATCAGGATTACTATTCCCATGACCCTGCCATGACTCCTCGACCACCTGAGGGCTTTTACCGGCCAGAGCACCAGCCTCCGCCGCCTCACCCACATCCGCTCAGTAGGTCAAGCTCTCATTTTGGGATGGCACCTGGGGCTCGTGCTGCGTGGGATCAAGGGCAGGGAGGGAGAGCGGGACCTCAAGCCCCTTCTTCGCCTCTACCTCCACCTCCCCCTCCTCCGACCGCTCACGAGTTGAGTCGGGCTTATAGGGAACCTAGTGCTGTGACTGCTGCCAAGATGATGCCAGATGGCCAACAGCGCATACCCTCCCGAGACCCATCTCCTGCTCACTATGGTATGGAGCACATGTCTCCCAGGTATGCCAGTGAGCCACCTCTGACTGGTCAGTCAGTTTATACTGACGTTAATGGGCGCCCATTGGATCCACAGCAGCAGGCTGCTACCTGTTTAGTAGTAGATCCTACCAGTCAAGGTATGATTATGAGACAAGAGACAGCCTCACCCTACACCATCCAACAACAGCAACAGTTGCAACAGCAACAACAAATACAGCAGCAGCAATTACAACAGCAACAATTACAACAGCAGCAACTTCAACAGCAACAATTACAACAGCAACAAATACAGCAGCAGCAGTTACAGCAACAGCAACTTCAGCAACAGCAGATACAGCAGCAGCAACTTCAGCAGCAACAACTTCAGCAACAGCAGCTACAGCAACAGCAGCTTCAGCAAGAACAGTTGCAGCAGCATCTGCAACAGCAACAGCCCCTGCAACCTCCGCCTACCATGCCCATATCCGACCCTAACCTTTCCATGGCGGCTCCACTTCCCGCGCCACCTGCCCCAGTTGTCCCAGCCGCACCTGCTCCTGTGGAGACCGTCCCAGCTATGGTACCTCCACCCCCAGCCACTCCACTTCCTGCTCCTCTTCCTGCTCCCCCGCCCACTGCCCCACAGACGCCTTTGCCTGTGGATCCCAAGAAGACAGCTGATCCTGAGTTCCTCGCCCTGCTTCGAAATGAGGGCCTTTCAGAGAGCACCATCTCCTCTCTTATCCAGCAGGGATTTGACTCCATCAGCATGCTGGCTGTTATGGAGGAGAACGATGTCCGAACCGTTGCCCCCAATCTGGGCCAGGCTCGTGTGCTGTCTCGCTTGGTCCACAACTACAGGCGACCTGCTGAGGCTCCACCAGCCCCATCCCAACCTCAGACGCCCATGCGAGGCCGTTCAAATAGCTTTAGCCATCGCTCAGACATCTACCACCAGCAGCAGCACCACCACCCACCACACCCACCACAAGCTTTGACTGTAGACCCCCAACTGATGCCCCCACCGACTCCTGGGGGCATGCAGACCATCTCCCCAAGAATGGGAGAAGTAATGGGCAGGAGGCCCAGCAGTGCCCCCTCTCAGCACCTCCTGGAAGCCTCTGGAGGCTACCCAGGCCAACCACCTCGCTCACCGGGGCCATATACTGGAGCCATTATGCCTGTTCAGTCAAGACCCATGTCAGCCTACTCTGCCGGGGTGACAATGTCAGGGATGCCCATGCAGGGTATGCAGATAATGCCACAGCATATGTCAGGGTCAATGCCTGCCATACCAGGGTCTATTCACTCCATGCCAGGTATGCCACAGCAGATGCCTGTGTCCATGCCAGCTTTACCGCAGCCACCACAACAGGTACCGAAAGCATACTCTACCAATTACACAGTGCCCATGGAGCTGATGAAGAGGGACAGGAACTTACTGCCATTGTCGCCAATGCACAGCCCTCACCCTAGTCCTCAGCTGATACGCAAGGGTGGGGGACCTGCACCAGACAATGCCCTCATCCCTGTGGGAGCGCCCGTTCAAGGCCAAGGTGCCCTGGTTGCCAACCAGAAGCTAAGTCGACGCACAGGACCACCAGTCATCGTGTCCACTATGGCATCTCCAGATACAAGTAACTCCTTTTTTTATTTTATTTTCTCCTTCCATCCTCATCATTTGCTGTGTGTCAGATTTTTTTTCTCACTTTCTCTTGGCTGTTTCACATGTTTTTAATAGATAAGAAAATGGATTGCAATAGTGCTTCCTTTTTTTTGCATACTTCATGTAAAACAGCACTTTCCATTCCTCTCATTGTGTTGAAAAGCTCCTCAAAGCAGTGTTGCTGCATCGTTGAGATGCATATCATGTTTTCACAATTTGGTTGATATTCTTAAGATCCATTCAATATATTGGAAGCAACACAAGCCTGAGTATTAGGTTGCAGGCATTTCTTTGAAAGAAAACAAAGGCACCATAAATCAGTTTTTAGCCTTCATCGTGATGAATCATTGGTATGAGAATATCATCTCTGTCAAATAAGTGGAGTCTGTGTAACCATCATTCAGTGGTTAGTGGAGTGTGATGCATTGCACTTGACCTTAAGAAAGTCCAAACACAATGTTTATAGAACATTTTTTGAATCGTTTTATCTTTCTGGTCAGTGCTGTCATTTGTTTGCTGTCCTGTATTTGCTCTCATTACATCAACAATAGACAAATAATGGGTCTTTTCTTCTTATCTAGGCCAGCGGAGCGAAATCTAAATGTTGGTGCCTATCTCTTTTTCAAAACTGTTGTCAGGATTATGAATTAATACCGTAAAAGGATAACTTTTGCAATTCTGGCAATCCATTCCCTGTCCTACTTTTTCGTCTCTGCGTTTGCCATGATCCTAAAATGATACTTACATCTCGCTCTCTTGTCTGCTTATCTCTGTGAGAGCCAGATTTGTCAGAATTCCTTACACTTTTTGTTGAGTCCTTTATTATTTCAGTAATCTCATGCAGTTCTTTTGTCAGAATGACATATCTCCCCATTAAATACAACACAAAATGGCACTGATGAGATGCAATATAGAGGATTTGGGAGGAGCAGCTGTCAGCGCCCTTTCTGATACCTTTTAAATTTTAACAACTGTGCACGGTCTTCATGTTACTGTCAGTCACTGCATTCATGTGTGAGCAGTTCACATTAAGACTTCTGTGGCCAGAAAAGTCAGATATTGTGTGCAGTAGCGTTAATCGTCTTGGAACGTGAGGTGTCCAGGCGTGCATGTGCTTTAGTTTGCAGTGGCATGCATCTTTGTACAATATGATATATTGCATTCGTCACAGTCTCCTCGCAAAGGTATTTTTTCTCTCATTCAGCTCTTATCAGCTGTATGTGACGCCCTTAGTAAATAATTGGAGCAAAAGCGCAAATCCTATCATCTGTCACAATATACAACATCCAGAAAGTTGCAAAATGGTGATAGCAGCCCTTCAGCTGTGGTATCATTGTAACTGCAGCTGTTCTTGATGAAGTCCTCTCTGCTCTGCCACGCACCATCTCCCTACAGCCCCCCAAGCCCCTGGTGTTGTAAACATGGATGTCTCAGTGCATTATGATAATGAGGGCCCATCAGTGTGGCCCGGGAAGGCTTTATAGCCACTTGGACTACACAGCCTTCGTTCAGTCCTGCTGCTGTCAAGGTGGACCACTGACTTGCATGGAATAGTAATTACCTTTGTGCAGTTTTGCTTGAATAGACTTGCTCACAGTGTTTCAGAGTGTCAGTGACTGCCAGACTTTTTTTTTTTTTTTCAGCTCAGAATTTTGATTTGTGTCCCAAATTCCTGTTTTGATCCCAGTTTAAATGCACTCAGTCAATGTATCCTTATTGTGTAATCAACTGAACCTTTTATTTGGATACACACATCACATTAAAGCTTTAATTCAGCAGCATTAAAGCTGCTACATAAAATGATCTTCACCATCTTTCACACTCGTGACCTAATAAAAGTAAATTTCAGACATTTTGGGCAATGAGGGCTGATTTCCCCATCAGCACCTGCTCACCAGAGGCTGACTAGCAGCATCACTGGACAGATAAAATCGAATTACAGTGCTGATGGCCGATGTGTGATTGTGTCATTCTCTCTGTGCAGGTTGTAATGAGAGGGGGGTTTAATCCTTCAGATCCTCCATTTCCACTGCTGCACTAATCCACAGATACACTCATTCTGTTCAGACCAGCCTTCTAGCTTCCTGTGAGAATACTGTACGTAGCCAGTAGGTTGAAATGGACTTTAATGGGGGCCAAGGCAGACTGGGAACAAATGATTTAACTGAGGCAGTTTTGTTGGCGTCACTCTCCCTCTTTTTTCAAACCCAAGAGAACAGATATTAAACAATCCCCATTGCTTGGCTGTCAAAACAGGCTGCTGTTCTTAGCACAGAGGGACACATGCTTTGGAAAGGATTTCTTCAAGTCTGCCGCATACACATACATTTCATTGTTGGTACACACATAGTCAGCACAGTAGACCTCATTTGCATATGGCTGACATTTGTTGCTTTGGTAATTTCATCTGTTAATGGACACAGCCGCAAAGCTGCTCTGAAAGCATATTCCTAAATTGTATGTTGCTAGGCAACGTGGGTTTTGGTGGTAATCGTGGGCAGATTTGCTTCTGGTTAAAGGGTCGGCCCATTGTCAGAAAACACTGCAAATTTACTTTTTTTTTTCTTTTACAAAATGGCTGGCTGAGCTAATGCATCAAGACAAAAGTATTAATAAATCATGTTCATTCACTTCTTTTCATGTGGGATAAATTAGGAGGCTTTGCTTGGGATACATTGTATGTATTTTAAACCCAACAAAATGCGATTCAGCTTCTGTTTTGAAATTTCATATTTGTCTACTGGACAAAGTATAAATTGTATTTTAATACCAGCAAGAACCATTTTTTATATTCCTTAAAAACCAATTAGTTAAAAGTTCACAGACAAGTCATTAGTTACAGCAATGAGTTACATCCACATCTAGAGAGAAGCTCCCTCAGAAATAATAGCCCCTGTGTAAATATAGATGACATGCCCACACCCACCTCAGTATGTGATACTTCATGAAATAGCCTTAAGTGACTAACTAGGACTCACTCCCCATCCCCCACACGAGCATAATCACTGCATATGACACTGGGGGACTTCCACTTCTTTACTTCCACCCTGCGCAACGTCTTGGCTTCCATCCGTGGACACCGGCCAGGCGACCTGATGCCAGTTCAGGTCAGTCCTGCTCTGCGTGACACAGTAGCCGCAATTTTCTTCCTTCGCTTGGGCCTAGCGTGATGATGGGGGAGGGTTGTGGCATATTAGTACTGGAGATGGCAGATTATGTATTAACAGGGTCCAGGTCAAAGCTACAGGCAGTTGTTACACTGAGTGAGGGATTAAGGAAGAGAGGGAGGGAGGGGGAGAGGGAACGAGCGGGAGAGATAGGCCCACTACTACTGATAGATGATGATGATTGCTGGCTGCAGGGTGGGGGAGGGGACAGAGGGCGGTGACAGCTGTCAGTCAGCCTTGGACTCTCCATGGAGATGAGGCTAGCTGTCAAATGTTGCATTTGGACTTTGTGAGGGTCAAACTTTGGCCTTAATCTGGGCTGACAGTCAGTTTGTCGCACACGACCTTGGGTTACTGCAACCACTGGATTAAATTGGAATGTTTTAGAGAAACCAGGGCTATGCATAGACATTATCTTAATTGTATCTTTGAACATAGAAAGCCTCTGCTGTTTCTGTCTGAGAAATTCTGACTTGTTCACCTTACTGGATGTAACAGTACTGTTCTGTTTGTGTATAGACAAAAACAAGTGACTGGCAGATACAATACTTTCAAGGGTTGAATGGATGCAAAACTTGTATCGACTGTGTTAGAACATGTCTGGCTGTTTGATGAAAAGTCAGCAACAGTAACTAAAGAAAAACGAAAGAAAACATCCAATCATTGAGCTAAAGAATTGTGGTTTAAATTGACCCATTTTCGGATATGGTGCAGGATTCATTTTGCAATTACAATGATGAAGCTTTTTGTTTTTTAATTTTCTATTGTTCCGATTTGAGTCTGACTGGCTTCTACTCCCTAACACTGCCAGACGAGTTTCATGGTTATCACAGTATTTATAGACATCTGCCGAACCATATTGGCTTTAAAAATATGATTTCTCAAAAATGAAGTTAATGTAATTAAAGCCGATGGCCATAACCTGCCGTGACCAAGCTTTCTGTGTTGAGGAACAATGGGGATGTCATTACCAGAAAACTTCTGAAACCAGCGTGCGTGTGTGTAGGTGTGTGTGTGTGTGTCCCACCCCGTGCAGCTTGTATGTAGGATGATGTATATGCGTGTGCATGTTTGTATGTAAGCATGTGGAAAGTGGCGTTGGCAGGTGGCAGCGGTGTCGTCTGTTAAGGCACAGCACAGAGCTGCTCTCCCCACCAGATGTTCCTCTTAATATCAGGCAGTGATTTCCTTTTCCCTCATGAGTAAATATAGTCTCTGGTCTCTGTCATTCTCTCACTCTGCCAGGAATTACATACATATAAATCACCAGTGCTCATTTTCTCTTCATCACTTATTCCCTTGCCTTTTCTCTTTATTTAAAATGATCCCAGTTTCGCTTTGTCTCCCATTGTCTCGTTTTTTTTTCCCTCTTGGTCTCTCCCTTTCCTCCCACTCTTTGTAGAAAAATAATCTTCGGAGGAAATGATTCGCCAATGACTGTCTGAGCTCAACAGAATGAGCTGGGGGGAAGAAGTTAGAGGTAATGGGGGAAATATGTTTCTAAACAAACGTCATACCCAGCTCAGCACATTCATTCATGACTGTGGTTGTGGGCTGCTGAGCCAGTCTGCAGGAAAATGAGGGAAAGGGGGGGGGGGTGAAGGCGGGAGGTGATCGAACCCAACCGGAGACAGAGGAGCAGAGGAGGAGAAGATTGAGCAAGAAAGACCAAGAAGTGGAGTTAAACGCATAGAGGGGCTGCTTTAGATTAGATAGCCAAAGATTGACTGCTTTAGAGGCAGTGAGTTTCGAAAATGGGTGGAGGAGTGCAAATGGGAGATTATCTAAATGGAAACCCTGTCATGCCATCTTGGAACAAGTGAAGGAGGGGAGGAAACCTCTAACCCATGCAGTGCTCTGTATGTCTTCTTACACAAATACATGGAGGATGGAAGATAATGACATGCCAGCAAATTACAGATGAAATGGAAAGTTTTTATTATAAGAAAACAAAAAACTTTGGATATCTGAACCATCGTTATCACACACTAATCTGTTTTTAATCTTCTTTTTTTTTTTAAAGATATGTTAAACATGTCAGAAAATGACGAGTGCACAGTTCCCCAAAGCTCAAGGTGACATTTTCAAATCGGTTGTTTTGTCCAGCCAACAGTTGAAAATCCACAGATCTTCAATAGTGATAAAAACAGCAAGTTCTCACTCTTGAAAAGCTGGAATCAGTACATTTTTGTCATTTTTTGTCTGATAAACGACTTAGGCAATCAATAGATTATCAAACTTGCTGTCTATTCATTTTCTATAATTATCTATTGACTCTCATTTCATATCTAGTGTCATTTGCTGTGTGCTTATGAGTCTGACTCCTAACCTGCAGCTCTCCCCTGCATTTTTTAGAAACAATTATATGAAAAATATACATCTACACTACATTACCGCTGAAACACCTGTCGGACACACTGTGTCTTTCTTTCAGCATGTCAGTTTTTTTGCCAATGTAGCACTGTACACAGCGCACAGATGATATAATGCACAGGTACCATCAAAAGAAGCTGGTCCTTGAAAGGCAAAGCCTGACCAGGGAAGCAAAAAGCTCTTTCTGGCCAGTTTTGCTACATCCTTTCAGAGAGACTTGAAGTGATTAACTGCTGGTTGTGGGAGCAGAGGCGGAAGGAAGGACAGAGGAGGTCACACGCTCAAACGTTTGCTGCTCAAAAGGAAAAATGATAGAGGAAGAGAAAAGAAAGCAATGAAATGAGAAGCTGAAAACCCCTGACTCCTATTCTCCTCATCAAAAGTCCTGCCACCTTCTCTTCTTTCCTTTCCTTTCCTTTCCTTTCCTTTCTGTCTTTCTTTAGAAGAGGAAGAATAAAAAATAAAGCAATGAAATGAGAAGCTGAAAACCCCTGACTCCTATCCGCCTCCTCAAAAGTCCTGCTACCTGCTACCCTCTTCTAACTCTTCCTTCCTTCTTCTAATGCTTCCTCTCCTTCCCTTTTCCTCTCCTCGCCTTTCTTTTCCTCCCCTCTCCTTTATTTTCCTTTTTTCTTTTTTCCTCCTCTCTCAGCGCCAACCAGGGAGTCACCCTGAATTATTCATTTTGAGAAAATGAAATCTTCACGGGTGTTAAACCAGAGTGAGGAAGAGGCAGCGCTGACCATGTTCCCTGTATACAGTGTGTGTGTGTGTGTGTGTGTGTGGCCAGGCGTAGCAGAACTTGACACTTCGCTTCGCTGGTGTTTTATGTTAAGCGAGGGGTAGATATGTTTAGAGGTGCAGATGAATTTCATTTGCACCCAAGAAAAATGTCAAGTTATACATTTCCTCAGTAGGCATGTCATCGTGTTCATGGCTGCCTGTTCACTGTTTGTCTGCTGCAGC